>CM044439.1:5322851-5357650 GCA_024363595.1 Xenopus borealis
GGTTCAGGGATATTTCGAACACAAGGATCAGCTCTTTGCCAAGCTTTGGAATGGAGAAAATAAAAAGACTCAAAGCCAAGTCAGCTTATAATTTAAAGAAGCTTCCAGCCCTGGAACAATTTGAAGAACTTATAGAAGCTGATTTAACCTACCCCAGCCACTGCTGTGCCTTTGCAAACTGGAAGAGAGAAATGTAAGTGTTGGGTTTGGTAGAAATAGGTTATTGGGTGCTTCGAGTGTCAGGAGGTCGAATTCAAGACCAGGTTTATTTCTTTTTTAAATGATAAATGTCATAAGACAAAACACTAACCTTTTCTATAGATAATACATGTAGTAAACTCTATCATGTGCATTCACTCTCAAACCTTAAACTATATTTCAAAAAGAGGCCACTATCCGATCATGAAATATGAATTGTGATTGGACAGTGCCATACAAGATATTTTTATGCATACATTTTGACACAGTTATGATTATACATGGCAACAATGCACCGTTATAATCAATAACTCAGTGCCATCAAAGGTTCAAGGGGTTTTGCATTTCAGACATTTTGTGCCTGTTTGCTGCAGTCTAAGTAAGAGCCTAAGTATGATTAGCTTAATAAAATCTACCACCAAAGATCTCTAGATTTTCTATAAATAAACAAGGATCCACACATGGTATAAAGGACCTGGGTTGTGAATATGGCATAATTTCCAAGCCAAAGGCAAATCGCCCCTGATTCTGATGATCTGACTCATTTCCAGGCACTTTTATATCACAAAAGCAATTTTGCTTTTTTTCTTTACCTTTTCTTTTCACCTACTGGACCTTTAGTAACACTCAAAGCTGCCATTAGAAATCAGGGCGCCCGTAGAGCAAAATCTTCTGGGCCCCCTGGTGCCCGCGGACCCCAGCGTGGCCCCCAAGTGCCATCCCAGATCCCACCACACCACAGTAAAAAGTGCATACATACATCAGTGGTGGTGAGGGCCCCCTATAAGTTAAAAAACATTGGTGTCACAGTCCCCACAAAAGTTTTTAAAAGAACGTTGTTTTATCTTTTTTAAATTGTTGGTCAGGGCCCACCTACAAGTTAGAAAAAGAAACATTGGTGTCAGGACCCCCACAAAAGTTTTTTTTAAAAAAACATTGGTCGTCAGGGGCCCCCATAGAAAAGAAAAAAAAAAAAACAATGGTCTCCAGGCCCCCCCTTACAAGTTAAAAAAAACATAGGTAGTCAGGGGCCCAATACATTTTTTTTTTTTAATTGGTGGCAAAGCCTCCCTTTACAAGTAAAAAATGCCTTTGGTGGTCAGGGGCCCCCATAGAAAAAAAAAATAAAAAACATTGTTGGGCAGGGCCCCCTTAAAAGTAAAAGAAAATTGGTGCAGTAACATTGCTGTTGCTTTTCGGGTCTTTGGGGGGGCAGTGTCTGTACTCACACTGTCAGAGAGCTGTAGAATCAGGTGGGGAGGAGGGACCTGTAGTGCCTGCACGTTGCTTTCCCCTCCCCCTTTCCTCTACTATTTGTTTTCTCAGCCCGACTGTGGCTTTCTCCTGCTGCCTGTCCATATGTGATGATGTCACAAAGGGGTGGAGTTTCTCTTTCCATTACCAGGCAACCCCAATACCCAAAAAGCACTGGGCCTGGGACAAGTGTCCCCACCCGATGGTGGCCCAGGCAACACTTCACGACAGTCAGTAGAGTGTTGACAAACTGGATCAGGGTTGGACTGGGGGGCCCACCGGGACTGCTGTCCAGGGCACCCCTCTGGACCCCCTGGCCCCACTACTGTGACGCTGCATGACACGCATGCGCAGAAGAGCCGTGAGTGCGGACATGCACAGGTGGTGTGCATGCAAGAACGCTGCTGCAATTTTTTTGTAGGGCCAGGAGATCAGGAGAGGGGGTCTGTGCCAGTCCTACCTTGAACTGGATAACAAATCAGAGTGCCCTTGATTATTCTCGATTCCTAAAACTGATCCTTGGTAACAGTCCCGGACTGGACTGGTGGGACACTGTGGAAAAACTCAATGGGCCCTGGCTATCATGTTCCGCACTAGCCCAGTCCCACTCACCCGTCCACACTGTCCCCTCTCCCCCAATAACAGCCACATGGATGAAAGTACACAGCATCATGTGCAGGGTGGGGGGGAGCTGTGTGAACTTGAACTGCTTAAAGAGCCCTTGAAGTTGCAGTTCTGGTTCTGTCCCAGCTCCACTCTGCTCAGTAATCTGCACCTGTTATGTTGACAGTCCTTCCCAATACAAATTCCCAGCAAAATGTGTAAGGGTTAAAAATTTTAGCAGGGCTTTGCTTTTTTTTTATAAAGAGTCCTATTTATACCTTAACCTTTGACCTCGGCACATTTCTAATCCATACATAGGCATTAGTCTGAGTGATAGTCAAGTGAGCCAATCAGAACAAACTATGTTAACATCTATCCAATGAATTCTAAAAAATGGTAATTTGTAACGTTGAAATGTTATGGGAGTTACTAAATACTCCCATAAACTCGAAATTCGGGAAAAAAATTACCCAAAATCGATTTTTTTTTTTTTTTTTTAAATCTAATTTATTTAAATTCAGGTGAATAGGATCAACCTGCAAACTCAAATTTGAATTCAGTCAAATTTGATTCAAGTTTTTGGACTATTTCCTAGTCGAATTATACTAAAATAAACTCAAAATTTTAATTTGAAAATTTAAATTTTCAATTCTACACTTGAAAAATCTGCCCCCTGGGGCATATTTATTAAGCACCATCTCAAACCTGATGAGATCATGTAGAAGTCAATGGCATATGTCCTTGAAGATGTTTCTTGACATTGTGATCTGCACTGGTTTTCGTCCAATAATTCAATAAATTTGAGTTCTGCGGCATCAGGGCAATTCGAATTAATGCAAGATTTTATGATTTTTTTTTGCACTGACTTTTTCAAGCTGATTTTTTTAGAAATTTGTTACATTTGTGGATGGGCTTAGGTCGACTTTGTTATAATAAAACAATTGGATACATTCGAGTTTCAGTAAATAACCTCCTTATATCTTGAATTTGTAGAGTTAAAGGGGCTCATTTATTAAACCTTGATTTTTTTCTGGTCAAGATGTTTAGGGGGGAAAACTCTAAATACTAGCATTTTTAGATATTTAGGGGCTAAATTACTAAGGGTTGAAGTGAATATTCGAATGCAAAAAGTTCGATTTTCGAAGTAAGTTTTTGAAAAACTTCGCTTTTCGAATAGGCTACTTCAACAGTAAATTCCTTCTACTTCGAAATTCGAAGAACTGTCTCTTTGAAAAACTTTTTTTTTTACTTCACCAAATAAAAGCTGCCGAAGTACATTGTTAGCCTATGGGCTAAAATCGTTCGAATCGAAAGATCGATTTTATCGTACGATCTAACGATTTTTCTTAGATCGCAGGAGTGCTTGGTGAAAAATCCTTCAACTTCGATATTAAAAGTTGAAGGATTTTAATTCGAATTTCAAAGTATTTTCTAATTCGAAATTTGACCTTTAGTAAATCAGCCCCTTAGAGATCATTCCAAAGCTGCTAAAAATTCATATCTGAAAATCCTTTGTCTCAAACCTGTCGAGGTCAAATAGAAGTCCGTGGCAGATGTTCCTGAAGTTGTTTCTTGATATAACGATCATCACTAGATAATCTGTAAAATTTGGGGTTTTCAGATGATAATCCAAAAAAGACAAGTTTTTGCACAAAAAAATCAGTTGTATGACTCAAATTGATTTATTAAAAAATCAGTTAAAAGCATGGAAGAGCATTTGGTTGGATTTGTTTTGATAAAACAATGAGATTAACTCAAGTTTTAATAATTGTGCCCCTAAAAGCAATAGAGAAAAAACAAACTTTTTTCATTGAAAAAAAAAAAGATATTCAAATGCTAGTAAATAGGGTCCTAAGTATTATTGAAACACTACTGAATTCAAAGATGTGTTAAATATCTAAGAATACCTATGGGGAATTTATTTTACAATGCGTGTTCTGTATTCTAGATGCAGTGGGTTCACTCTAATTATCCTTAATGAACAACAATGGACAACATCCATTTTCTTGTGATATAAATTCATTTTGTAAAGGTTTTTTTTACATTTCTTGGTAGTGTGGGTTACAATGATCTGGAGATGTTCAGCACTGTTCAGATCAGCAAGTGTCTTGCACATCCTCTTAAAAAAACACAACAAAGACTATTATTAGCTGCATGGCAAGTTTCCCAGCACCTGATGAAACTATTCTGTGAGATACTAAAGCAACTTGTAAAGCACACTTACTGGGAATACATAGGCCTCAGCATTCAGAAACAAAATGAGCTGAAATGCTATTTTTGTCTCTTGGCCAAAGCAGTTAAAAATAAATCTACTTTATATACTTTTATAGAACTATTCATTTACTTTCATCTTTCTTACACTTGCATATTGACTGTAACATCATATGAATTTAAGATGATTGGTTAATGAACTGTACATTATAGAAGTAGTAACATTTATATTTTAATTGACTGGAATTTGAAAATTAAATTAAAGAGATAAAAATTCCAGCTATGGGTTAGAAGAATAAAGTCTAAGGGATTTATTTATCAAAGGTCAATTTTTGGAGCTTTGTGAGCTTTTTTAGACCTAGAATGAACAACTCAAATGGTTTCTAATTTAAGAAAAACATTTAATATAAAAAAACAAATCAGTGTAGTCAGTGTGAAAAACTCAAATACTATAAGGGGCAGATTTACTAACCAATGAAAAAATTTGTGACGTTTTGCTAGCTGTACTTCGATAATGCGAGCATTTCAAAGTGAAGTTACGCTAGCGTCCATTTCTGCCTAGTGAAAATTCCTTAGAGAGCTTGCACACGTGGCGGAAAAATGTAAAGTTGTATGGACTCCTTTATGTTAAAATCCTGCGCAGGTCCATTTTTGGGACCCACACCCGACCTGAACCCGCAACCTGCAAACCGCAACCTGGACCCGCGACCCGCATTCTTACCCACTTGGACCCGTAAATACCTTATACGCAACCTGGACCTGCAACCCGCTAACCATCAAGAATCAGGGAGTGCTGTCATTGTAAGCCGGAAGTGATATCATCGGAAGTAGCTGTGATCAGAAAAAAAAGGAATAAAACAGGAAGTGCTGTAATTGTAAACCGGAAGTGACATCATCGGTGGTAGACGTGCTCAGAAAAAAGGAGTAAAAATCGCTATGGAGATCCATGGCCCAACTCTCAACTCTCAACCCGCAAACCCGCGGAACCACCGACTAACTTCTATACCCGCACCTGGAACTGGTACATGCAACCCGCAGGGTACCGCAAGATTTTGCAGGTAACCTGCGGGTACCCACAGGTACTCGACTCGCTGCAGGACTCTACTTTATGTTATATGTTGCAGCAAATACTTTACATTTACACTGTTTATTACACATGTCCAGGGAACCTTAATAAAGACAATAGAGTTGTTATAATGCCCTACACAGGAACCCACTCTAAAGTTAATGTTCCATATGTTAGAAAACGTATGGAGAGAACATGCCTCGACAGGCATTAGATGGTGTATTTTCAGATTCAAGCTTTTTCCAGGTTTGGGGTATAATAAATCTCAAAAACTTTGACTAAAAAATACCCTCGATGAAATGTCATCAGTATGGATATATCTATATACATTTATGGGACCTGTTATCCAGATCTTTCCATAGTTTATCCATACCTTAAGTCCACTAAAAATTCATGTAAATATTAAATAAACACAATAGGCTGGTTTTGCTTCCAATAAGGATTCATAATATCTTAGTTGGGATCAAGTACAAGCTACTGTTTTTTTTTTTATTATTATTATTATTATAGAGACAAAGGAAGTTATTTTAAAGAAAATTGGATAAGACGGTCTATGGGAGATAGACAGCCATCCCATAATTTGGAGCTTCATGACAGATTCATTTTACAACAATGATGACATCACTAAGCACCATTTAAAAGCATACACTTTACAGGATATGCATGTCTCTTGTGTATTATAAAAAAATGATCCTGGGTGCAATTAAATTTAGGTGAAGACAACTAATTTATTACTCACAAAGCTGATCTAATAGAAAAATTACAGATTTTTTTATTGCTTTACTAAAAAAAATATATAGTATTTCTAATAATCTTTGGAAGTACCATAGCAGGAAAGGCAACACAAAGCATTTATTGTTTTCTAAATCCTTACTAGGGCAGCATAAAGATGAAACAGTATTTCAAAACTGGAATTTATAATGCTTCCCCCATGAAATGCTACTGTCATATCCTGACATTTTGTCCCTGTGACTCTCCTTTTGATATCCCTCTAACTTTGACATATTTTTTTTTTAGATGTATAAAAATTCCAATTTTGATGGAAATTGGTGAGGCAAGTTGACAGTAAATCTTGAACATTTATAAACAGGGTCTCAAGAAACATAAATGAAAACCACATGAGTACCCTACTTGCCTAGCTATAGATCTGCTGAATATATTTAATTCTAAGGTTATTTGATATCCTTCTGTATGTGTGAATAACCAGGTTGTCTTGTTAAATTAGATGGTGCAATGATAATCTCTCATGCTTGTGTGAAAAATTTGTGATTTCCAAGACTTTGTACCAAAAGATAAGTTCCATATTAGGCAAAGAATAAGAAAACAATTGTATTTCCAGCCTGTTAATAATATGACAATGCAGTTCAAAAGGTAGAAAATTAGTTTTTTAAACAATTGAGTGCTCCCTTCAAGTTCGAGTGCACAGTTTTTTTAAACATTTGAGTGATCCCTCTGTTTTTCAGTGGCATTGATTTAACCAGGAGGATGTACATGGCAGTTAGAGATCTGAGTGACAGTGGTTAGTGAAGGGGTATCGAAATGTTTAATGGGATGTCAGTTTTATATAAGAAATATTGTAGACAAATAACGAGATACAGTCTTCTAAATTGGAAGTGTACTGGAAGAAAAAAATCAAGGAGAGTATCCTATGGCCTTGGCTATTTGGAGATCATTTGCAATTCACAAAAGTCTCACTTAGACCTAGGGGCAAATTGACTATTTTTCCCCAAAAATCCTACGATTTAATTTGTAATTCGATAAGCATTCGACTATCGAATGCTTATTGAATAGTTTTAGGCTATCATTTTGCTTGATATTCGTTTTCTCGATGAATTCATACGATCATATACCGATCGTTCGATTTCATGAAAAAAATCGTGAAATTTCCTTCGAGCCTCCGAAAAATTTGTACAATTCGAATGATCGAACGATTCGATTATACGAATGGTATTCGAGCAGGACTTAGTCAAAGAAGCCTATGGGGGGGGGTGTTCCCATAGGCTTCTATTGCAATTCGGTAGGTTCAATCTGGCAAAGTAGGCATTCAAAGCTTTTTAAAATTTTGATTCCTTCGATCATCGAATGATCGAATATCCGATCATTCGATCTATTCGATAATTCGGTATTTGATGATCGAAGAGGCCAAATTAGAATATTTGAAGATCCGATTAAATTGTACGATCGTTATTCGATCATATTCGATCGAACTTCGATCAATTCACTTGAATTTTGTAAATCTGCCCACTAGTGTGCATGGTGATAACCAGACCAGAGCAGATTAAGGATGTGGAGAAAGTTAGTAATAAGAGACAAGAGAACATTTTGAGTTCACTGGCATGAGAGGGACAGGGTGGTAGTTAAGTATAGTAGTTAGGTTGGTGGCTTGGTCTAGCGTAGCCTTTTTAGAACAGGCTTGACACATGCTTGTATAAATATAAAGTGGAGAGTACCAAAAACTAGGGGGAATTGAATATATGAGTAAGCGCTGGAGTAAGTACAAGGGCATCCTGTTTAAGCAATACGATAGAGCAGTGATCCTCAACCAGTAGCTCGTGAGCAACATGTTGCTCTCCAACCCCTTGGATGTTGCTCCCAGTGGCCTCAAAGCAGGAGCTTATTTTTGAATTCCAGGCTTGGAGGAAGGTTTTGGTTGTTTAAGAACCAGGTGTACTGCCAAACAGAGCCTCAATACAGGTTGCCAATCCACATAGGGGATACCAAATGGCCAATCACAGCACTTATTTGGCACCCCAAGAACATTTTTCATGCTAGCGTTGCTCCCCAACTCCTTTTTCTTCTGAATGTTGCTCACGGCCTCAAAAGGTTGGGGATCCCTGCGATAGAGATATGATCAAGGGAGCAGAAGAGAAAATGAAGAGGACAGGAGAACCTGGGAAACTGACAAACAGAATTTACTTTGCTTTTGTCATCTTTAAAGTCCTGGTGATTATGGAGAAATGTTGGAGAGGTATACATAAGCTTATTCAATATGAAAAACAAACATCATGGAATCGATTTGTTATTTTATTTGTGTACTATAATAATCTTGCTGAGCTTGGGACAAGATAAAGGTTTCATTGAGGAAGTCTTCTGCACAGGATTTCCTCCAGGTCTACTCCGTGGATTGTGAAGAACAGCACAGGAGAGTTTATCCAGCTGGTGATATGAACATTCCTTCACTATGGTTGCAGAGGGTCATGGATGTTGGTATTAGAGGACAGAATTCTAGGTATTGACAAATGAATTAGGATCTGAAAGAGAGAGAGAGAATTAAGGGAGTAGAGTCTAGAACTGAGAGCATTAGCTGGAGCATATACACCAACACCAATTTTTGTCCTGTCTGTTAAAACAGCTACTGTTAAACTTAAAACTAAAGCTTAGCATTTTCTTCTTGATAAATTGCAATAACTCCTAAGCTTAGCTGTTCAACAGTTCAACATTACTGCTCACTCCTAACAAAATCCAAGATGCTGAACTCCTTGCAGAACTTGGAAGTCACTACTGTTACAGAGATGCTGAACGTTTAGGCTGGTGTAGTAAGTTTAGCATATACTATAAATTGCAGCTTTTACTAGCTGTATTCCCTTTAGGGTTTAATTATAGCTGCTAGAAGACTACATATTAAAAATGTCTGCTTTAAAATAAGGGTTTATAAAATACTCCTTAATCATTCATATAGTAACAATAACTTTTCACTTGTTACAGCACAGACTGGGATCCACTCTGCAATAAAACTTTTGAGAGTCAGTTTGAAGATCTGAAGTCTTTGAGCAAAAGGTCAGCCCAAGTGGATTCCTTATTATTAAATGGAGAGACAGCATATGACTTAGACAAGGAGGATGATTTTGGATTTGACTACTTCTTTTGTCAAGGAAAACAGGATGTTGTATGCTCTCCTACTCCCGATGAATTCAATCCATGTGAAGATATAATGGGGTACACAGCTCTCAGAGTCCTTATATGGTGTGTCAATATTCTTGCCATCGCTGGAAATTCAGTTGTTCTGATTATATTGCTAACAAGTCAGTACAAATTTACTGTTCCCAGATTTCTAATGTGCAACCTTGCCTTTGCAGACTTGTGCATGGGTATCTACCTGTTGTTGATTGCAGCTGTGGATATTAAGACCAAAAGTCAGTACTATAACTATGCCATTGACTGGCAAACAGGTGCAGGGTGCCACGCCACTGGTTTTTTTACAGTCTTTGCTAGTGAACTGTCTGTCTTTACCCTTACAGTAATAACGTTGGAAAGATGGCACACAATAACGTATGCAATGCAATTAGACCGGAAAGTTCGATTTCGACATGCGACAATAATAATGGCCTCTGGTTGGGCATTTTCATTTACAGTGGCTCTTCTTCCAATTGTCGGTGTCAGTAGCTACATGAAGGTCAGCATTTGTCTGCCAATGGACATCGAAACCCCACTTTCTCAGGCATACATAATGTTCCTTCTTGTCCTCAATGTTTTGGCCTTTGTAGTTATCTGCACATGTTACATTGGGATCTACCTGACCGTCAGGAATCCTAATGTCATATCTTCCAACAGTGACACAAAGATTGCTAAACGAATGGCGATACTGATATTTACAGATTTTTTGTGTATGGCGCCAATATCATTTTTTGCAATCTCAGCGTCACTAAAGATCCCTCTCATCACAGTGTCCAAATCTAAGATACTCTTAGTTCTCTTCTATCCCATCAATTCCTTTGCCAACCCTTTCCTGTATGCCATTTTTACCAAGACGTTTCGCAGAGATTTTTATATTCTCATGAGCAAATTCGGTTGCTGTGAAGCACGGGCGCAAATATTTAGAACAGAAACCTCCTCAAGTGCTCACAATCTTCATGCTAGAAATGGACACTTTGTTCCAGGACCAAAAAGCAGCAGTGGGTCAGTTTACACATTGGTTCCGCTTAACCACTAACAGCGAAGCTGTAACAACATACCTCAGGAGGTGTGATGTTTCTAGTTGATAGAAGTTAGTAAGTCTAAATTATTTCGTGTTTCCTGAAAAAACACTCCTTTTCTAAATTTTTTTTACAGAAATAACCTACTCTTGAATTATATTTTCTTTATGAATAAGAAACAGCATATGGCAATTAATTAACTCCTTTATACCTTTTTTATTTTTAAACATACATTCACAATATTTATAAAGTTATGTATATATATATATATTTTTTTTTTAGGATTTGTCTGAATAAATAAGCCTTTATATAAATCTCCCCAATTACATCCAGATTCTAGTTTGTTTATTAAGCAAGTGCATTTTTCTTAAATAATGAATCTCAATATGTCTGCTTTACTGAGCTCTACCCCTTTGATCTTACCTGAAGATCTGTAACATCAATAACATAAGTAGTATGAATATAGTTATACAGGTAAGGGATCCTTCCATAATTAGGAACTAAAATGTTTGATGTGTATAAAAAGAGTCAGTATGATTATATTGCCATTATTATGCATTTATGCTACAATGGCTACCATCAAGAATGATGAACTGTTTTAGTATTACAAGGAACACAAACTAGACAAAAATGAACTGGTTAAAAAGGATTTTATGGGAAAATAAATAGCTGTATTTTAAGCTTTCTGGATAATAGGTTTTTGGATAATAGGCCTGTAACTCTACTTGGAGGCAACTTATTCTTTTTTCTGAATCTCAAAAAAGCTCAAGTTGACTTGATCCTGTTTTTGTCTTGAGTGCTGAAAAAGCTTGATGTGAAATTGTGCAAAAAAAATACTATTCTTTTTCAATGACTCTCTCAGAATCTAAAATTTGAAAATATCTTTAAAATGGAAAATACTCACCAACATATAGCTGCCTCAAAATACTCTGTCCAGAAAAAAACAAATTAGATTTTTAATATGGGGAGGCCTGTTTGTCAAAATTAGAATTTGTGAGGTTTTATAGGTGTTTTTCTAATGAAATAAATAAACGCACAATTTAAAAAAAACTCTGATGTTTGCGCGATTATTAAAAAATCTGAATGTAAAAAATTCGATTGAATACAATCATGGAGAAAACTAATACCTAAAATTTGTTGTGTTTATAGGCTTACAAAACTTGAATCTGTGAGTTTAAAAAGCTCAAAAAAATTCCAATTAAAAAATGTCTTGAATTTTGCCAAGGAAAACTCACATTGACTTCTACATTTACTTGCCAGATTTTAGATGCCAATGTTTTATATTCAAATTTTTTTGTGCTTAATAAATGCCAAACATTCGAGTTTTTGAAAATTTAACTAGAATTAGTTGGGTTTTTGTGGAAAAAAAAAACTTTGTGGCAAAAATTTGAATATGAACTTTGATAAATCACCCCCATAAAGCTGAAAGCAGTTCTATCCAACTTTTTGATGTTTGAGGTCAATTCTAGAATATGCTACATTTGTGAAATTGCTATTATGATAAGTTATGCTATAATCAGTCCTCAGGCTTCCAGTTAGACAGGTTTAAATGAGAGAACATTGAGAAAGAAGGTGTTGTAGTTTAAAAAACGGTGTGTTCTTGTATTTAGATAGTATCGGAACTTTTGACAAAACTGAAATTTTTGTAGTTGGACAAATGGTTAAAACATCGCTGGAAAGTCAAAATATCTGATGACAAAACGGTTACTTTATTGCATTTCAAACTAAAAGTGTGAAAAAAAATTTCATAGTTCTTTGTTATTGGTAGTGATGGGCGAATTTATTCGCCAGGGGCGAATTCCCGCGATTCGCAGCTGGCAAATAAATTCGCGATAAGGCCAGCAAAAATTCGCGTGCAGAAAATTTGTTTAAAAAACCGAGTTTTGCGTCCTTTTTGACGACGCAGTGCGATGAAAACGATGCGACGTGCCACGACTCGTAGATTCACTAGTTATTGATTTTTGTATATATAGGCATGTTCAAATGTGAAAATATTTAAAGAAAGGGAAGGTGGGATTGGCATGTTCATCTATTTTTTTTTTTTACAGTGGCAGTAATGCTTCAATGTCTTACAGTGATACTGAAATGATGTTACAGTTGTATTCTGCACATACAGTAAGGGGGTTTTATCAAGCTCCGAATATCCGAAATTCAAATAATTCATAGATTTTGAAACTATGCATCTGAAAGCTCTCAAGGTGCTGTATAAGTCAATGGGAAAGGCCCCAGTGTCTGCACTGCTGTCCGTACTGATATCCAATGATTTCTGGGATTTTGGACTAAAAAAAAGGCAGAGAAGTCTGTAAAAATTTGTACGTGTATTTACAAAAAAATCCGTACTTTTTGAGCAAAGCTGAGGAGTTATCTTATTTTTGTCCAAACCTATTTCTTCAGGCTTTTTTTAATGACAGATAAGGTCCATTCGGGCAATAGGAGTTGCTCGGATTTTTACAGTAACTTAGAAATACTGAGATAAATTCGGACCTTGATAAATAGCCCCCTAAATGTATTACTTTAGTTATTTAAGATACATCAAACAATGTCCTCTTCTTTGCTTCCTGGTACCAGCACTGGCCCACCACTTTGCTGGGTTAGGGTCCCCACACACCCTCTCCAACAGTCCCCCACCTGCAACCCCCCCCTCCAATGGCCCTGCCTCCCACTGGAGGGCCCAGTCCAACCCTGGCTTGTTCTTCATGCTGCCTGTAGTAGGAGGTGGCACTTTGTTCAGATACCAATTTCCTCCATCTGTTGAACCCAGGGCTTGTCCTCAGGCTACATAAACAGAAAGAAATGTACTATAAGTTCCAGGTTACTGGAGGGCAAAAGTAAAGATGAACATGGCATCATTTCCTAGGCTTTGTCATGTGTTTAACTGCAGTTCTTATACTAACAGTCATGCATTTAATATTTTATACAGGTAGGATAAATTAGAACTATAGTTTCAGCTTGCTATTGACACTTCCTTGTTATTTTTCTTAACTATTTATTGGCCAAAATATGTTTGTCCCCAAATCTTAGGTACCTTATATCTAGCAACAAATAGGAAGTTTTACATAGAGCGCACACCATACCTTTGATTTTTTTGCATGCTCTTAAACCTATTTCAAACCTGTATTTGTATGTGTTACAGATCCTTTAATACATTTATTCTTTTAGAATATGCATTAGGAGCTTCTCTGTCCCTAGAATAAAGCGTTCTACTATGATGAGTAAAGTGCCGGTTTCTTTTTTCAAGGCAAAGCTGTAATAGTACAGTTGCTGCCGCTTGAGAATAGGGTGCTAATGTTAAGTAATATACTGTATGAAATGAACTGAAAGGTTGCAAAGCACCAGGAATTCAGTGTATGATTAGTGTAGGTACAAAGGTTTGTGTGCTGTGTACACTGCAGAGAACATCAAATACACCAGGATGGCGCATCCTGCAAAGCTATAAATAATACACAAACACTGTTAGGAAAGTGAAGCCCATTTTTCTTTTCAAAGGACTACTTTGCACAAGAGCTGGAACAGAAAACATAATCATGTGCAATGAAGATAAAAGAACACTGGGTGACAAAAGAAAGTGCAAATCATGAAACTACATTATTTAAAAGTATTCAACATTTCAGGGAGCTTCATTCAAAGAAAGGCATTTCCAAAAATGTTGTGCACTGTTTAACATACTGTAAATGGGGCTTTATACTTTCCACCTTTTTTAACTGGTTTGCCTAGTCTTGGACATTTATACTGAGGTGAACCTGGACACTATTGGGACCCTGGTGCATCAACCCCCCAAAAAAGAGCCAAAAAGCAAAGTATGTTGAGCCTTTCATTGCTCAATTGCTCTAGATGATACTCTTTGAAAATATGACTTTTTTGGCTGGGGTCATACAAGACATCATTAAATAATGAGTCAGAAAAAGGAATCACAAGAAACCCCTAACTGTCATATATTGTTTCAGAACCTTAAAACATTAAAAACTGATCATACTTTTAATCAATTCAAACTTCTCAAGTCCATTGTTGAAAAAAAAATTACCTAAAAATATTTTGGAAGCCCTGTGAAGTGTCCTTACAATGTGGAAACCAACACAAAACATCAACTTAAAAAGGGTCACATTAGGGGGCCCATTTATTAAATCTCAATTTTTTTCTGGGTGAAGTTTTTAGGGGGGAACTCAATTTTTCAGAGAGATTTATTATACCCCAAAGCTGCTAAAAATCCAAATCCAAAAATATGCCTTCTGAAACCTGTCAAGATCATGTAGAAGTCAATGGTAGATGTCCCTGAAGTGGTTTCTTGAAATCATGATTTGAGCTGTATAATCTGAAAAAGTTGGGGGGTTTGTTTTATAATCAAAAAAAAGTTGAGATTTTGCAGTGAAAACTTGATAAAATCAAGTTTTTGGAGCATCAATCTTATGATATGAATTGATGCTAGATTTTTTCTTGTCGTTTTGTTGCTCAGATTTTTTTCAAGCGAATCCTACTAATCCTTACTGGAGACAATACAATCTTTACTTTACTTAATTTTTTAATAATTTTTTTAGCAGACTTGGAGGCCTGTTTATCAAAGGTTGCATTTTAGGGGTTGTTTTAGGTTTTTTAAACCCCAACTCTAAAACTATTGATTAAATCATGACATTTATTAAAAAACGGAATAAAAAGAATACTGGAAAATCCTCAGAAAAGTTGTGAAACTAACTTTTTATAGGTTGTTGCACGATAACTGCACCTTTTCTGCATTGTCGCACAAAAGTCAACATCAAAAACCATCAATCAAAGAAAGATCTTCCAGTTGTAAAAGGGACATCTGCTATTGACTTCCACACATCTGCTATTGCCTTCCACATATTTTTGAAAGGTTTTAGGTGGGGTACTTTTGTATTACGAATTGTCATAGTTTTGCTGCATAATAAATCCCACAACAGAGTAAAAAAAAGCATGATCTGAAAAAATCATGGCTTACTAAATCTGTCCCGTAAAGTATGATGATTCTGGATAATAGATCCCATACCTGGATTATGAAAGTACAAAGGTATAATAAAAAAATGTACTTTGTTTAAAGGAAAACTATACCCCCCAAACAATGAAGGTTTCTATAAAAAGATATTGCATAAAACAACTCATATGTAAAACCCTGCTTCATGTAAATAAACCATTTTCATAATAATAAACTTTTTTAGTAGCATGTGCCATTGGGTAATCATAAATAGAAAATAGCCATTTTAAAAAATAAGGACAGCCTCCTGGGATCCTAGGATCCAACGGTGCACACAAACATACCAAACAAACTATAAAGTTAGGTCACACAAGCCAATTAACAGAGATCAGTCTTTTGCTTCAACACTTCTTCCCTTCACAGTTAGAGTTGAAATATTTCTGGTCAGGTGATCTCTGAGGCAGCACACAGACCATCATGAAATGGTGGTTCAAGGTAAGAGATGTAAAGGGGCAATATTTACTTAAATATATATACCAGGTAGGTAAGATTCTTTAATATGTCACTTAATTTGATATAAATCTGTTGCTCAAAAATTAATTTTCGGGGGATAGTTTTCCTTTAATGAAACAGTACCTGACCAATGCATGCATGAGTAGTCACCATGCACTCTAAAATCTGCTCATTGCTGTAGCCATGTCACAGTAATTTTAAGTCTTTAGAAATCATAGTTCATTAAAAATTGATAAATTCAACATTTGGACTAAAATTATGAGACCTGTTTGAATAATGATATCCTGCCTATGACTGTGACAGAAAAGAGAGCAATTGCTAGCTCCGTGTTAACTCTTGGTATCAAAGCCTATAACATTTTTCCCATTTTATGTTCATCTACCCCCTTACATCTTGGCCTGAAGAACTAGACGGAATAGTATGAATGTTGGCAGTGGTGTCAATAACCATTTGTCATGATAACAACTTTGGATCCCTGCAGAATTTTTACTCATTGCTTTTGGAACAGAAACCTAAAATATGATCACACATAAAATGTTCATCAAGCATTCTCCGACTAAGGGCAGTATCGCTGCCAATTCAAGGTAAACCGAATCAATCAATGAAATAAAACATGTGATATAGCAATAATAAATAACAAGGAGTCCCTGTGTTCAAATAAAACAAGCTTTTAAATATATCTACTCTCTATATTGTACATGTGTATGAGTGTGTGTGTATACCTCTTTCTGGGTGATTATATTTGGAATGTCTAATTGCTTGGTATAGATCTGATACTGAACACTGATGATAGAGGTAAAATATTTCTTAAAATATTAAATGGAAATAATGTTTATCCAGGATTTAGCAATTTCACAATTCTAAACTCTAATTAAAATATTGATTATTCTGTAAACTTACTTTGTAAGGATAAACTGTCAGATTATACAGTATATTACTGTAATTTCCTCCAAGAACATTTGGACACCAGAGAATGATTGTATTTTAGGACACATTTAAGGGGTTATTTATCCAAGGTCGAGTTTTTCAAGCGTAGTTTCAGTAAAAAACTCAACATTCTCAGGATTAAAAGAAACTCAAATTTTTCAGGGTAACAAAAATTCTAATTCTCCAAAATGTATTATCCCCCAAAGCTGCGAAAAACTAAAATCTGAAAATACATCAGCTTAAGCCTGCCAAGGTCACAAAGTTCCTTGAACCATTTGAAGATGGTTTTAGCCTTCATGATGTTCAGGTTCTTTTAGGTGGTTTTCACTTGAAAACTTGATTGATTCAAGCTATTTAAGTTTTTTGTCACCAATTACTCAATCAATTCGAGTATTCAAGTTTTTCACACTGCTTTCAGTTTTTTCCATTGGATTTTTTTTTATAAATAAGCAAACATTCAAGTTGTGAGTTTATTTGAGGTAGAAAAAAACCTCACAAACTTGACCCCTAAATATCACCTTTAAAAGAAGACAAGAATCCAGATTTTGAGAATTTTAACTGCTAACTAAAGAGTGTTCAATGTTTTAGGAATATATAATGGCATTACTGGTCATAGTAAAGCCTGAAAACAGAAGCAGGTATAGTTCAGCTCTGCACTCAAAGCTTTTATTAGCAATTAAATCCTCATACTTTATATTGCATAATATTGTTTCTATATAGACAGCTCTAGCTTACTTGATGATTTGGCATGCAGTCCAGCTTGGGGCAGTGGTCCAACCTTTGTCCCTGTGGCAAAAACAACTACCACATGTAAGGGATTGTAGGGATTTCTATTAGAGGAAAGTGTAAGTCCTTTAGGAGAGGACTGATGGGGTGATGTAGTATAACCAGGGAAACAGGTGGAAGGGAGATGCTCTCCCACTGGCTGCTCTCCTAGCCCGGTGGTTAGGAAGTGGTGCCACCAACCAAGAGTTTCTGGGTTTGAACCCCAGCAGAGCTTTAAAAACGCCATCCTGTTCCTGGGGCAAATGAGCAGATCATTACACTTCAGTCAAAAATGCATTCATGTTTGGAAATCTGTATTAAAACAGAATGTAATGTCTGTCCAGATAAGGAGGTCTGATGTTTTGCATTATTAAAGAAGTTGAGTATAGTAGTGTAATAAATGTGGTTATTAAGTTATTAAGTGTTAGACTGGGCACATGGAACACCAGGAAATAACAGGCCCTACCAGCCCAGGCCACCATAAGGTGACCAAGGCTTCCCACACCATCAAGACATGGATCGAGGGGGAGCAGAAAGAGGTTGGGTGCTGAGACAGCCCTTCAGTTTGCACAGTGACAACCCCCACTCCCAGTGGGCTCTGGATGCCACAGTCCGACCCTGAGTTTTGTACAGACTGTGATGTGAAGTGGACTTGCATGCTCTGGATATTTGCCAAATACTGTAACTCCTAAAAAGGCTAGTAGGTGAGTCTCTTCATAGGATGGATTATAGAAAACAGAGAAAAAAACTTCCAGTGCTCAATCCCTTTTTTTCAATCCCATTTTACAAAAGTGAAGGTGTTAGTACCACATTTTGGACAAAACATTAAGGGGCAGACTTACTAAGGGTCAAAGTGAAAATTCAAATAAAATTTTTAATTTTAAAATTCAAATTTCGAAGAAATTTTGGGCTACTTTGACTATCGAATAGCCCAAAATTCGATTAGAATTGAAAAAATTTGAAAATTCGCATTTCACAGTACTGGACCTTTAAAAATCCTTTGACTATTCTCCAGCTTAAAGCTGCTGAATTGCCATTTTAGCCTATGGGGGACCTCATAGAACCTGTCCTGAAAAATAAGTTCCAAGAATTCGAAGGATTTCGAATAGTTCGAAGAATTGTTCGATCAAATTGAATGATTCAAACAATTTTTTATTCAATCGAAAATGGACCTATTCAATCAAAATAGGTCAATTTCGATCGAAAGAGCTCTTTAAAAAAAAAACTTCGAGGTTCAAATTTCTGAGTTTTTTCACTTCGAAAATTCGGCCCTCAGTAAATCTGCCCCTTAAGCTCACATACTATGTCATGGCCCCTCATTAATTGCGACTTAAAAGCCTCCTTGCTGGAGGTTAGGGTTTCTGAGCAAAGGGTCAGTGAACATGATTCCACCACTTAGTTGCACATGTTGCATACTATTGCTGGGAGCTCAGTGAATGAAAATCCTCCTAAAAAAGGGTACAAACTGTGAACACAGTTCAACTACTCTTTGCTAGGGGGTCAAATGATTTTAAATGTTTTAAAATGCACTTTGATATTTAGTACACAGTAGGCAATGTATGACATTTTGCTCACCAGCCAATGGTTGGGCATGACTGGTCTATATTGATGGGCGAATGTATCCCATTTTGGTTCCCCGAAAATTGACGAAAAATTAGCGAAATGAGTTGCCGCACGTTTTTTGACGTGCGTTGCGTCGTTTTTGATGTGTCACGTCAGTTACGACGCGTCGCCACATTTTCGACAAGCGATTCGTTTTTTTTTTTACTCCAGCAAATTTTCGGCAGGCAAATTTTTGCTGGCATTTCATGGTAGTAAATTCGCCCATCACTACTGGTCTAAAACAAAATAAACCTTTTGCTATCCTGGAACTTTGGAATCACATTACCCACAACTTAACTAACCAATAATGACCTTAGTTACTGTAGGGGCCCATTTATTAAATCAATCACCTCGCACCTCTAGCGCTGATTCACATAGAAGGAGACGTCTGTAATAGCATTCCGGCTTTTATTCAGCACACATATTAAATTTACAGCAGTGGAGTGCAAACTAACGCGTTTCGTGCTCTTACACTGGCACTTCCTCAGAGCTTGCTGAATAAAAGCCGGAATGCTATTACCAGTAAGGGGCAGATTTAAAATGCATTAGTTTGCACCCCACTGCTATAAATTTAATAGGTGTGCTGACTAAAAGCCGGAATGCTATTACAGACGTCTCCTTCTATGTGAATCAGCACTAGAGGTGTGAGGTGATTGATTCAATACATCAGCTGGTAGAGAAGATACCGGGATCTCGCGGGAGCTGCGATCGCATAGGTATGCTGACTAGGGTGAGCTCCACGATTAACACATTGCCATGCTACACTTTATTTGATTGCCCATTTATTAAACCTTGATTTTTTTTCTGGTCAAGTTTTTTAAGGGGAAAACTCCAATTTTTCATGGGAAAAGAAAAACTCAAATTTTTAGAGATATATTATACCCCAAGCTGCTAAAAATCAGAATCCAATATACGCAATCTTAAACCTGTCGAGGTCATGTAGAAGTCAAAGGAGATATTTCTTGACATTGTGATCTAAGCTGGATAATCCAAAAAAGTTGGGGTTTTCATCTAATATTCTGTAAAAACAAAAGTAAAGTTTTCATAAGGGAAAATTAAATCAAATTTAGTTTTATGAGTGTCAATTGTACGAGATGAATTGATGCTTTGTCTAAGTCAAAACATTTTGTTGCTCTGATTTTTTTGAGAAAAATTATTGATAAATGAGTTCAATTAGTAAAAGGAAGTTTGCTCTGATTTATTTTCACAAAAAATGAGATTACACATACAGGTCGCTTATACAAGAGATGCAAAGGTGCTGATCTATCAAAAGTGTAGTTATTTTTTCCATGTTTCGAGAAAAACAGAGAAAAAACATGAAAAATATGAGCCAGTATTTTCTGAACCACAATTAGCCCTGGTTTGTTAATGAAAATTACTAAAAAAAGTCACCAAAAAAACTTGGCAAGTAAAAACTGCCTATTTCAGTAGAAGTCAACAGGCATAGTCTCTAAAAATTATTTATTTATTTTCCACATTCAATATTTTAGAATATTTTAGAATGCAAGAATATTTTGTCCTGCTTTTTTCTTAAATAAACTAGCATTCCAAAAAAATTTGGTGAATTTTGTTGCATTTTGGATTTTTTTCCTGCAATTCACTTTTTTGTCTCAACCTTGAGTAGAGGGATGAATAAATCAATTTCACTCAAAATCCACTTCTTGACATTCAGATATCAGAATTTCCTTGTAACCAATAAATCTCTAAAGAAACTTCAGTCTCTCAGCCAGTTTGTCTTTAAAATGCAGTGAAACCCTCATACTGAATCTGCTTCGTCACCCCACATGCAAATGACATTTTTGAATATACATCATTTCTGAACTGTTATTATTCTTTGTGGTGCTCATTGCTAAACATTTGATTTTGCTAGAAAAACATACCTAAAAGATTTTCTGTTGAAATCCAAAAGCTGCTTCTGTTATAGATTATAGTCTGAAATGTTTACAACTTACATTTAAGTGACTATAACTGTATTTATGACCCAAAGAAAATTTCATGGGAACAAGAGGGCCTTCAAGAGAAAAGTGCGAGTGAGTTATGCAATTATGTTATCTTCAATTCTATTTATTGAGCACATCCTGTATGAGCAAGGTCATTGTGACCTACCCTGACTATTTTAGAATTAAATCTCCAGCTTCGTCTACAACTGTCAGTCTGATTGTCCTGGAAACATGTCAGTTAATGCAGTGCCAATGTGACATCATCTGGCTTTTACAACTTATATATTAATATATTATATATATATATAACTTATATATTATATATTATATATATAATATATTATATATTATAGTATCTAGTAGAATTAAATCGTCAACTGGGCGTTTAGGGGGTTATTTACTAAAACTTGAATTCATCTCAGTATTTTTATGAAAACAAAGTCAACCTAACTCCCTTCCACAAATTGTATGTTTACCAATCAAAAAATGGGATCAACAAAATTGAGTGTCAACATGCAAATGGACTTTTTTGGAATAGGCAGCACAGTGTCAAGAAAAAACTTCAAGAACATCTGCTATTGATTTCTTCATGGGGCAGATTTACTATTGGTCGAATTTCGATTTTAAAAAAAATTCGAAATTCGACCATGGGAATAGTGGGGAAGAAAAAAATATAAAAAATTTGATCGATTCGATTTTAATCGAACGATCCAATTTTTTTATTCGATCTCAGCTAATGATTCCCAATTCGGTAGCTTGATCCTGGCGAAGTAGGTGGTCGAATAAAAATTTAAAGGGGAAGTTATTCGACCATCGAATATTCGAATATTCGAATAAAATTTTATTCGAATCATTCAAATTCAAATATTGGATGGTCGAATTCTTCATGTGAATTTAGTAACTCTACCCCTATGTGTTTTCAAATTCGAAATTTTAAAAGCTTTGTGGGGTAATGTAATAAAAAGCACTAAGTTTGCCCAGGGGCAGTAACCTATAGCAACCAATCAGCAGGTAGAATTCACTAGTCACCTGTTTAAATGCAAGTATCTTATTGGTTGCCATGAGTTACTGCTCCTGGGCAAACTTAGTGCCTTATATTACATATAGGGGTTGGAGTTTAATAGATCTCTGGGGCTCTTACACACAAGCGTTTTTACCTGCAGGTATAGACGCACTCAATGATTTTCAATGGGGCTACGAAAACAAGTTGGCGCTATAGAAATACATGTTAATAATATAGAAATACATGTTAATAATGGGGCGGTACTCACACAAGCGCATGTAGGCGCAGCATGGAAAAATGCTGCATGTTGCGTCTGAACCTGTGTTCGACGCCTACATGCGTTCATGTGAGTACAGCCCCATTGGAATGCATTGAGTGCGTCTATACCTGCTCTCCCCTGTGGTTGAACGCAGGAAAACAGAACGCAGGGGAGCACAGGTAAAAACGCTCGTGTGTAAGAGCCCTAAAACTTCAATTTTTTTTTTTTTTTACAAAAGGCTTTGAATTTTCCCCTTAAAACAGACAAATAAATAAAGACAAATAAATTTGAGGTTTAATAAATGGGCCCCTAAAGTAAAACAAAGAAATTCACAAGTGGAGATGAATAAATCTCTTTAATCGGGTTTTATTGAAGATCCTGATTGCTGTTTACAGAGCCCTTCATTTCCCCTTAAGTCTGCTATACATCATACCACCGCTATGAAACATGTTGGCGCTATAGAAATACATAATAATGATAATAATAACAACATGGTTTGGCAACATATAATGGAGAATGGCATGATAGGACTGCATGTTGTGCTGTACATCACTTTTCAGAATGATGAAGCACTAAGAGGCAGATTTATCAATGGTCGAATTTGAGGTTTAAAAAACCCTCGAATTCAACCATTGAATTTTGTTCAAATATCGAATTCTAAGGATTTTACCGCAATTCGACTAATTGAACAATTGAATAAAAAAAATTCGATAGAACGATTCAAACGATTTTAACCATTAGATTGAATTTTTTTTATTCGATCAAAAAATTCTGGAAAAACCCTATGGGAGCTTCCCATAGGGTTTAACAGCACTTCTGTAGGTTTAATCTGGAAAACTAGCCAATTTTTTTAAAGGACAAGTACTTTGACCATCGAATGATCGAATAGGTTTTTCTTCGAATCGATCGATGGTTGAAGTACCCAAAAAATGTATTCGAATTTGAATATTTTTTCGAAATCCTTTATGTGAATTTAGAAAAACTGCCCCTAAGAGGCAGATTTATCAAAGGTCAAATTTCAAAGAGCAAAAACTTCGAAATTTTAACCGAAATGAAGTTTTTTTTTTTCATTCAAATAGATCTGTTTTCAATCGAATAGGTCCCATATCGATTGAATTAGAATTGTTTGAATCAAAGTAATAGCGCATTCAATTTCCCAGAAAAACCTTCTAAAAGTCCACCAAATGACTCCAAAAAAGTTCTAGGAGGTCCCCCATAGGCAAAAAAAAGAAATTCTCCAGGTTTTGGATGGCAAATGGTCAAAGTCAAATTTTTAAAGAGACAGTACTTGATGAATTTCAAAATTTTTTAATTTTTGGCAATTCTAATTGACTTTGGACTATTCCCTAGTCAAAGTACACAAAAATGGTGTTTAGTGCCGGCAGCAGAACTGGACTGAGAATTAAAATAGGCCCTGGCATTTCAGGTACACAAGAGGCCCATCAGCCCACATAGAGGCCCAAACAGCCCCCACCAGCCCACTAAATACTGACTTTCTATGGGACCTTATAGCAGCCCCTCTGGCATTTGCCCTAACCCACAAATGGCCAGTCCGGTCCTGGCCGGCAGGGTGGAATTCCCCTAAATTCCCAGTAATTTACATTAGATATTTGGGCCTACAGTACCTGGGCTGGTCCCCAACCAGTTACTTGCTAGAAACATGTTGCTCACCAACCCCTTCAATGTTGCTCTTAGAAGTCTCAAAGCAGGTGCTCTTTCTTTTAAGTCTTGCCTCTGGGGAAAGTTTTTTTGGTACTGCCAAACTATCAAACAGCCAATCGCAGTCCATAATTTGCACCCACAGGAACATTTTACATGCTTATGTTGATCTCCCACTTTTTTGGTTACATTTGAATGTGTTTCATGACTAAAAAAGGTTGGGGATCCCTGTCCTAATCCCTTACAAGTCTAATATGATGTTATTTTTACTGGTTTACTCACTAAGGCATAATCCATGGAAAACGAAATTTATTTTATGTTCGATACAGGATAAATTGTCCAAAAAACACAAAAGGAGATTTAACATTTTTCTGAAAAATGTTGTTTTGAAGTACAAAATTGCCATGAACAGTCAAGACAAGGATCAATTTGGTTTTTTTTCTATTATGTCATGATAAAAAGTGTACCATTTATTATTTCATTTTCAAATTTTGCCACATTCACTCTACAGCCTTCTACTGCTGCAAGTATACATTTCTCAAGCCTCTGTTCAATAGAGGGGAGGGAGGCCCCATATTGTGGTAATAATGTTTTCCCAGCAGCAACATCTCTCTGTCTTTGTCTGGCTAGCAAGAACACAACGGGAAGCTGAGTTTACTGTTCTCTTTTGTCAAAACAGCAAATAGCTCAGAAGTATTAAGGTTTTTACTAAGAGAGAACTTTCTTGATGACACTGGACAAAGTGTGTTACTCAGCATGACTTGGAACATGACAGACCCTCTACTGAATATTCAGTATATATATATATATATATATATACATGCCACTGGCCTGCACATGCATTTTATGGTGGAATTAGCATTTGGTAGGCAGGTAGTGTAGGATTTGGAGCTTAGATGCAGGGACACAAAAGTTTAAAACAAAACACAGGTTTATTTAGCTCTGGGCATTCCCAACAAAAAGGCAACAGAAAAAAATTCAAGGTACAGTTCAGCAACTACACTGCAAACATATTCAGGGTTTACCCACTCTGGTTGCTCACCAGCAAGGGAAACTCTCACCCTTTGGAACTTCAGGGTATTTGGGCTTCATACTCTGGAACTCTCTTGCTGGTAGCAAAGTTCTTTCTGCCCAGCACTGTCTCTCACAGCACCTCACTTCCCTTTTTTTTAAAATATATATATATATATATATTTGACTTGGGGCAGCTGGGAAATTGACAATATGTCTAGCCCCATGTCAGATTTCAAAATGAAATATAAAAAAATCTGTTTTCTCTTTTGAGAAATGGATTTCAATGCAGAATTCTTCTAGAACAGCACTATTAACTGATGCATTTTGAAAAAAAATTTTCCCATGACAGTATCCCTTTAATGGCATGAATAGAATGATCCATCACAGCATCATCCAGCAGGGCATTCTACAACCTCATTGTCCTCCCCATAAAGAAACCCATTTTCTGCTTCAAATGAGTTCTATTCCTCTAGTCTAAAGGGAGGGTATTTTATTGAGTTTTCTGTGTCCAGTTGCAATGGACATTTTTCTAAAGAAAACAACCCCAACCTGTCCAGAGCCTCGTATCCAAGATGGCAGTGCCCTTGGGTCATGACGTCACTGATCTCCTGATTCTGCGCTTGGTGTGAAAATTGAAAATAATGAAGCCCAAGACACCAGTTCAATACCCCGATTATAGGTGCCAATTATTGGTGTTCTTGGATGTTCCTAAATTCTTATGTCATTGATCTCTGTTTTTTTCTGATCCTTGCTTTGACTCTGCCCTTGATCCTGTGCTTCCTGTCTTAGAACTATTGCCTGAACCAGACTACGATTACTCTCAACACATATGGCTACCATGAGTTAGATTTCCTGGCTGGTGTTTCCTCCTTGGTCTTGACCTCTCCTCCTCGGTAACCATGAGGCCCTGGCACAACCTTAACAGTCTGACATCATAATTTAAGTCTTCCATCTCTCTAACCAGTTTAGTCTCAGCACTCTTGCTTCAAATGGGGCTTTTTCCCTTACTCTGGATCAACTAGCAATTAGGCAGGTCAAAATTAGGGATGCACCGAATCCACTATTTTGGATTCGGCCGAACCCCCGAATCCTTCCCGAAAGATTTGGCTGAATACCGAACCGAATCCGAACCCTAATTTGCATATGCAAATTATGGGTGGGAAGGGGAAAACATTTTTTACTTCCTTGTTTTGTGCCAAAAAGTCACGTGATTTAGCTCCCTGGCCCTAATTTGCATGTGCAAATTAGGATTCGGATTCGGTTCGGCCAGGCAGAAGGATTCGGCCGAATCCTGCTGATAAAGGCCGAATCCTGGCCGAATCCCGAACCGAATCCTGGATTCGGTGCATCCCTAGTCAAAATAGATTTAAAATGTGGAACTTGATGGATATGTGTCTTTTTTCAACCTAATTTACTATGCTACTATGTAAGGACCAAAAACATATTCAAGGTGAGGTCTTACCAGGGACCTAAAAAGAGGCAAATTTATGTTTCATTCCTCCAGTTAATGAACCTTATTTGCATTAATAGCCATTGAATAACACTGCCTGGAATTACACAGCTTGTTATTCCCATTCTAACATTCACATCCTAACATTAAAATGCCCATTTATTAAACCTTGAATTTATATGGTCATGGTTTTTAAGGGGAAAATTTTGTGTAAAAAAAACTCAAATTTATGGAGATTTATTATACTCCATCTCAAACCTGTCTGGGTCATGTAGAAGTCAATGGCAGATGTTCCTGAAGTTGTTTCTTGACATCATGATCTGTGCTGGGTTTAGTAAATAGCCCCTTAGGGGCACATTTACTAATGGTCAAAGTGAATATTCAAATAAAATTTGAATTTGAAGTCATTTTTGAAGTACTGGCCCTTTAAAATCCTTTGACTTCAACACTTTGCCATTTTAGCTTATGGGGGACCTCATAGAACTTGTCCTGAAAAATGTTCCAAGAATTCAGGATTTTTCGATCGAATAAAAATTGTTCGAATTGTTCATTTGCATCGTTCGATTCGAACTATTTTTATTCCATCGAAAATGTACCTATCAGATTGAAATAGGTCCATTTTCGATTGAAAAAACCCTTTAAAAAAACTTTGAGGGTCGAAAATTCGGCCTTTAGTAAATCTGCCCCTTATTGTATAACTTGCATTTATAATATTTCATACATTTGCACTTATCGAAATTAAAGCTCATTTGCCAGGTTGCCAGTACTTTCAGTGCCTTCCTCCAGGTCATTAATAAACAAGTTAAAAATGTGTATCTTATTCCTTATTACCATTTCCAAAAGCTTTTAAACCACTGACGTCTAACTAATAGGCCAAGTTTTCATGTTGTGAACAGAATATCTGTTGCACTGCGTAAGTGCTACTTGCAAAGGGATGCTAAGTGAAAATCTCATTCAGAAATACATTTTCTGTAAAGAAGTGATTCTCAAACAATATGTTTGGATGTAACAAATGATGCCCCACGGTCAAGGACAACAGAGTTAATTATCGTTATAATGATGCTATCTATATAAATATGTAACCAAGCTACAGAGGTACATGACGAAATGTTCGATCTCATAATGGTACCGCTAGAGTGAAGTGATGAAAAATCTCCTTTGAAGGTGCGAGCGTTTGTTTGACCAAGGCTGCTGTAAAAGTGAGAAACCTTCAAAACGATGCTAGAATCTGCTATGGAAAATAAATCTCAAACACTGGAATAAAAACAGTACCATTACAACAACACTGGTGTAGAGCTGTCAGGGGGCCTATCGGCTCCCAGCAGGAGTTGTCAGGACCAAGGAGGAAGCTTTAGGGTTAAAGTCCAGAAACAAGGTACAGGCAAAGGTTCAGGCAATATCAAGGTCAAAGTCCAGGCAACGGTTCAAAAGGCAGGCAGAATGGGTTCAAAGTCAAGTCCAGGCAAAGGTTCAAAGCCCATGAGTCAATAGTTAGGAATTAGAGCACCAGGAATATTCACAAACAAAAACCTATTGGGCAATGACATGGCATCCTGGGCATCCTTTTAAATCTATTTTGGCACTAAAAACGCGGTGCAGTGATGCGACCAAAGCTACCCACGTTTCAGCCATGGGTGCCGCCATTTTGGAAACAACACCGGAGATTGTGGACGCACCACCCGGAGCTCCTAGTAAGGCTCCGGGCAGCGTTTGTGACAAAAGCAAGGCATCCCAAACCCAGAACAATCCCCAAGGTTCTGGTCTCAGCCCACTCTTCTGCCGTTAGCAGCCACCCTTTGGCTTTGGGGGGAGCCTTCACCACTCAGATGCCGCCTCAGGTGTGTCTTATTGTGGGAGAACCTAGGAGAGAGTTCTGAGTGAGCAAGGTAACCAAGAGAAATATTATAGAATGGGAAACAAGGAACGTAGTCAAAAATCCAGGCCGCGACGGTCACAAACAGTCAATATGGTAAAGATACAGGAGACATCGGGATGGTCGAATTCACAGGCCAGGTCAAACACACCAGAATCACAGTACAAAATCAGAATCTGAGAGTTGTGAAAAACCGGGAAATCATCAGGACAGGCAGCAGACAGAATAAGAACCAGGGACGGGCAGGGTCAGGACATTAGCAATACACAGTAGAAATACACCCAAGAACTTAAGAAAATACCTTTTACATTGAGCAATGAACATTTTCAAGGTCCCCTTTAAGTACTTGAATTTTCACGTCACATTGTGATGGCGTCACGTGCCGCTGGCATAAACCCAGAAGCCAGCAGCCACATGCCATAGGAGAAGTGTGCATCGACTTGAATGGATCAATGCTGCAGGTGGCCCCAGCAGCCCCTCGAAGCTACTCAAACACCAGGGTGAGTTCTTACAACTGGGCTGGTAATTTCATCTTTATACTTAGAGCTAGAAGTTAACTGACGTGCCCTCATTGACTGGGTCTTGTCAAGGCCACTCAGCCTTTTGTGATTGAAGTAGTAACCAAAGAGGACACTAGAGAAGAAGTCATGATCAAAAATTCAGTCAAATTGCGTTTTGTCCATGAATCTCTCAAAATTCATGTTTTTTTTTTTTTTTTTTAATAAATCTCTTGAAAGTTGAAATTTATTAAGTGAAAAACCTTGAAAACGACTAATATAAATCTTTACCAGGTAAAAGTTGTTGAAGTCATATAGAAGTCAATGGGAGCTGCCCTGATCCTATTGGCCATTTTAAATCAATTCAGAAGTTTTCTGGGAGGGGGTTTCACTAAGGATTTTCCGAAGAACTAATTTGTAGCTGTTTTACCTATTCCTATTTTTTTGAGCATATTTTTGCATTCAATAGATATTTTAAATAATTCCACAACATTCATAGTTTTGGAGTTTGTGAGTTTGGCTGTGGGTTTAAAAACCTCTAAACCCCACTAAAATCCAACATTTGATAAGGGGGTGATTTATTAATGTTCAGATTTGCATTTCTGCCACAATTAAAACATTTTTAGACAAAAACTCAGATAAATACAGTAAAATAAATAAACAGACATTCTAGTTTTTTAATTTGTAAGTTTATTTAAAAAAAAAAAAACATCTAAAACCTTACATACTGTATGAATTTTTCAGATAAATAAGCTAAGTGTCTGTTTATTTCTAATTTGGTGCCACATTGCAGTGCTCACAATCTGACACTTCTGTTGTGTCATTGATCAATAGTTCATCTCAAAAAGCCACGACAAAATTAAGCGTCAATAAGAATTTTTCAACTGATGCTCCAAAAACTCAACAGTTGCTGTGAAAACTCAACTTTATTGGATTATCGGATGAAAACCCTGACTTTATCAGATTACCCAGCGTAAATCACGATGTCAAGAAACAATTTCAGGGACATCAGCCATTGACTTCTACATGACCTCAACAGGTTTGAGGTGGAGTGTTTTTAGATTTTTAGCAGCTTTGGGGTAAAGTAAAGCTCTAAAAGTTTTTTTTCCCTCAAAAAAAATCAAGTTTTCCCCCCTTTAAAATATCAAATAAATAAATTTGAGGTTTAATAAATGGGCCCCTAAGTGGCTGGTTCATCAACATTCAATTTGAAATTCACAGCAACGACCCCCCACAATCACATTTTTATTTTGATCAGTTTTTTTTTACCACTTTTGCTTTTTCCATCTAAAAACTGAAGTGCTTTTTATTTTCTATCATTTCTTTAAAAATGGGATTGGGGCAAAAAACATAATTGAGAAGAAAACCAATGTCAGGTTATTTTGCAGAAAACTTGTATAAGGCGGACCGGGAGACCGACGCGCACTCTTACCCTCAGTCGCGCCAGTTCCCGCTCCCATCGTCAGCACGCCTGCGTCTCTGCGTGTGCGTGTTGTCGGCCGCATCACATGAGCGTGCCGATGGCGCACTGTCATAATTGGCGCCAAAATTAAAAAATTAATTCCCCATTCCCCTGCACTCTGCTCCCAAGCTGGTTTTCAGGTTTTTTTTATCCTGCCCAAGCATTTATCTGTTTTGACTACCTGTGTTTTGACCTTTGCCTGATCTGACTACTGATTCTTTGCTGCTTGCCCACGACTTCTGCCTGTATTGACCAAGTTACTTGCCGCCTGCCCACAACCTCTGCCTGATGTGACCATTCTTCTGTCTCACCCTCCGTCACTGCGTTTTGAACCTCCAGCCTGTGAGTAGGACCTCTGCCTAATCCCGCAGCAGAAAGTCCGGGGCCCCAAAAGGGCGTCGGTGAACACTGGATGAAGGTAGGGCTCTATTACTTCCCTACACTGGTAGCCCAAGCAGTTTTAGGGCTTCTAACACCTGCAGTTCCGTGACAACTTGTTTCAATAAATCATCATCATGGCAGACCCTGCCAATAAATCAGTATCCAAGCATAGAGTTGACTATTAGTGTTTACCCAGAAAATACATCAGGTGTGTTTTCAGTAACAGACGTCAACAAAAACACACGAAAAGCCATGTTGCAAAAGCAATTTTCTACAGTATTGTGTCCTTTATGTAGATTTTCATTGTAGGTATAATAAACCCATTTTACAAATTAAAATGTTTCACGTATAATCCTGTAAATCCATTAGAAAACTGAATGAAGAAGAAGAGCTGAATGATTAGCAAGCAAAACTCACATTGAGTCTTTGCTGCCTTGCACACAGACCACAGAGATTTAAAAGGCCACCAAATCAATTTGCCATCAGCCTTGTCCTCGACCATGATCAATATGTTGACATGACAAGTGTTAACCCTCACTGAAGAGAAAAACTTAGATAGATGATTCCTTGATGAGTTATATTTTTACAGACTGGAATGTTACCGCTTCTCCTAGTTGAATTCAGGAGTGTTTAGAAGATCTATATGATGCCCTTTTAGTTATGAAAAAGGTATTTGAAACCTTCGGAAAATCCATTTTTTCAAAAGGCATCCTCTTGAGAACATTTTTTAAAAACGCAAGACACTTCATAAATCATCCTATCAATTTCAAGTACAATGGATTTAAAAATGGAGACCAGCATGCTGGAATCCTCTATTGGCTGAAACATTCATTAGACAAAGTGTTAAATATACTGATGTTTTATATAAACCCACTTCAAATTCACAGAAAATGTTTTTTTTATAAAGCTTTTGATTACTGTTGGCACAAGAAAAACAAAATTAGCATAATAATGTCCAACTTATGGAAGAAAATTCATGGTTGAATATCTTATTTCCTTTTTTTTGTCATAAATTGGTACCAAATTTTATAACGAGGTTTATTTGTCTCAGCCCAAACCACATCTTGATTTGTAACAATCATTTCCTTTGGAATATTTCTTGAACAACAACGCTAAACAACTTGTATTTATTTGATAAGGTCTTTTAAAACCTGATTACTATGCAAAGGAAATTGTGACCTTGCTGTGCTTTTATCTTCTATTTCTTTTTCTAAAATTGCTTTCTTTTCCATGGTAACGCATTTCTTTTTGCCTCCTCGGTGCTGTGATGCATGGCATTTACTATCTTTTTAGAAGACTATTGTTCTATCCAGAATAACATCACATCTGCAACAGAAATGGATTCGCAAGGAGCCCCATGAGTGAGCTGATTAAAACAAATGCATTCAAATAAATTTCATTTCTATTTAAACACAAATATATGTCCCATAAATAAATAGAGGGCACTGTTTTCCCTGAAGAATGTAGTACAATAAAGTACAATATTTTGTCAGTTTCTCTTCAAGAAGGCTTACGTTGTTTTTTTTGCATAATTTATATACTGTTCTGTGATAAATACACTATACTGTGACTATACTACATTACTGTGTTCCTGGGGATAGAGCAGTTATACCCACTTGGGCCCGCAAAATCCGACCTGAACTGCAACTGCCTTTTCCGCAACTTGCTGATCACCATTAAACAGGAAGTGCTGTTGCTGCAAACCGGAAGTGACATCATCTCAAGTGGGCAGGGCCAAAAAAAAGATTTCAAAATGCTTAAAGTAGTAAATGTATAGATACAGTAATATAAGAATTATAGCTGAGACCAGTACCCTCAAACCTGCATCTACAGCCCCACCCAAAAATCTTAGGGTATCCACTTTTTTCCTGCCTCATGGCTGAGAATGGGGTTTCTACCCAGAGTTTCCAGGGGCTGTGCCTTATCATTGGATGTTGGCTGATCCCAAGAGCAGCCACAAGGTGTCGCTGTGCTCTAATATAAAAGGGGATGGCCATGTGCTCACAACAGAAGAGCAGAGACAGAGAGACTGTGTTACACTGCTGACTGTATTTTCACTGAGGAGAAAGTGATACCAAACGGCACCATGTAGGCTGAAGTAGAAAGAGCGAGAAGCCTGCCCAGGCTGGGCAGGATTCCTCCAGTGCCAGTAAGCTCAACCAGGAGGGTTTGGAGCTGGGTTGCCGGGTTTGTGTGCTCGCATATGCAGAGTGCTGGGAGCTGTAGTTCAGCAGTGGAAGTTTTAAGTGCTCACGCTATAGACAGCATTGGGAGCTGGATGTAAGGAGGAAAAGTTATCGTGCTCACACTATGGAGAGTGTTGGGAGCTGTACCATTGGAGGATAATACAAGCTGCATGTGTGCATGGAATGGATTCATCGCTGTGGATGCCTGCTCCAGCTCCGGATGAGCCTAAGTTGTGCCTTTGGGGAGGGTAGAAAAAGGATGGTTTCCGTTGGTGACACGGGCTTTGTTTTATGCCTGCCACATGGGAGCAAATACCAAGTCCAGGAGGGAAAGGTATTTGGCTATAACAAGCACTACCTGGGTTTAAGAGTGCTCATTGGGGATAAGGGACTGAGACTCTGTATTTCCAATGGAGTAGTGTGGAGAAGGCAGGAGGGCCTCAATTGGAATGCACAGGACTCCCAGGGTAGTGGGTTAACTATGAATGTGATTTCATATGTTGCTTTACTTCCCCTTTGAACTTTCACTTTTCTTTATATAAAGTTATGGTTTTTATATAATAAAATGTGTGGGTCATGTCATTCCCAATGGGACTATCCTTAGGCGTATTCCGGAATCCCATTGGGTGGAGGCACTGCCAGAGAACAAGAATTCCCAGTAACCTTTCACCTAGCAAAGGGGACTCAGGACCTGTAAATCGGTGAAATACTGTTATGTACCACTTAGGCACCAGGGGGGTGGCCAAAAATGTTTTTATATATATATATATATATATACTCACTATTTGCTTCTTTGTATAATACTATGAATAATCCAACAATAGCAGCTTGATTTTAATGATTTTCCATAATTTATTGCATCTACAGTTATTGCTCGCTTTCATTTTATTTAGTTTTACTGTCTTTTGTTAGGCTGGCTTTCTTTAGTTTGTCTACTCCCAATTCGTGTTTCTGTGATAATTGATTGGATTTGGTGCCATGTTTTGCACAGGGGGAGGGTTCTCGAGGGTTTGCACTGCTTTTCTCCCAGAGTGCGGTATTTTTTTGCTATGTGTGTATATACATGTATATATATGTATATATAGTAGCAATTACAGGTAGTTGGACACTGGGGAATAGACCTTTCTGTGCACTTCCAGACACTCCAAAACAGAGGCACAGACAGTTCAGAGAGGCATTAATGGTCTTTGCCCAGTTTATTGGAAGCTTTTGCAGAGAGACAAAATATATAAAACAATAAAAAAACCTAAGCCTGTCTGGCTATAACTAACACAAAGGTTCTTCCCCTTATTAACCCAGGACAAGGACCTTGTGCCCCAATCCCTTACAAAGCAAAAATTGCACAAATAAGTTTGTCCGCACTGACATACTGTAGCAGTTTAAAACACAGAACAGCAGCTCCTGCTTTCCCCAAGGTTCTCTCACTTTTAAAACCCAGCTCCTTTCGTGGGAGCCACCCCTGTGCAGTCTAATCACCATGCAGCTACCTGTCTGGGGACCTAATTCACCTGGAGCCTCCTGGAATGGAGGATTCATCCACTTTTGTCCATTGACTCCATGACTTTGTAAGCCAGCTTTTACTTAAGCTGAACTATAGTAAAACAAAACATTTTATTTTTCCCCATTGCAAAACTGACATTTGTTGGGGACACCACACATTTGATAGGAATCTAGGGGAAACATACACAGCATCAACCTGTTTCCCAGTGCTTCTCTCCAGAAATTATCAGCACTCACAATTAACTGCCTGGGTTCATGCCACAAATCTTTCACTTCTATTCCAATGGAGAAGCCGCACTCTCAAAAATACAAAACCTTTATTGTAGAATCACTAATGTTGTGGCTGTCCCTCTTTGTCAAAGTTACAAAACATCATATAATCCACCCTTAAATACAAATAAGTTGAGGCAAACTTCAAAAATCCATCCCTCCGGGACATCTTTCAACCTCCCCTTAAAGGGATCCTGTCATGGGAAAAAAAAAAATTTCAAAACTCATCAGTTAAAGGAACAGTAACATCAAAATTTTTTCCAAAAAATTTCGTTAGAAATCAACGAAATAAAAACACCAAGACAAATTAAAATTTCAAATAGAAAGGC
>CM044439.1:5374987-5426727 GCA_024363595.1 Xenopus borealis
ATACTTGCTGGACTTCAGGTATTTTCTTTAGTGCTGGCTCCTCGTGACATCAGGTATTTCTGTGACTTCGGGACTTAAGTGTCGGCTCCTTCGCGTCTGTTCGGCACTTCCGCATGTCGGCTCCTTCATATGGCGGCCCTGCATATAGGGGTGTGATTATGGTTAGCGGGGCTGAATTTAGGGGTCGGTACTGCAGCAGGGGCACTTGAGGAAAAAGGAAAGAGGAGCCAGAAAATTCCAGAAAATATTTATTGGGGTTTACAGCAGTTTTATTGCTTGTATCCAACTATCACGTTTTGTTAATTTGCATACAGGTATAGGATCCGTTATCTGGAAACCCATTATCTAGAAAGCTCAGAATTAATTTTAATCAAACAATTCACATTTTTTAAAAATGATTTCCTTTTTTAATGTAATAATAAAACAGCAGCTTGTACTTGATCCCGACTAAGATCTAATTAATCCTTATAAAGGGGCAGATTTACTAAGGATCGAATTCGAGGGTTTAAAAACCCTCGAATTCGACCAATGAATTTAAAGGGAATTAAAATCCTTCGAATTCGATATTCGAATTCTATCGCAGTTCGATCGATCGAATGGTCGAATAGTAAATATTCGATTGGAACGATTTTTACCCTTCCATCAAATTTTTTATTCGATCAAAAATAGTTAAACGCAATTTGGTAGGTTTAATCTGGCGAACAAGGCAGTCAAATAAAAAATTAAAGGGCAAATAAATCAACTGTCGAATATTCAAATAGAATTTTATTCGGATCATTCTATTCCATTGAATTTTCAAAATTCTATGGTCGCAGTGGCCTTCAAAAATATTCGAGAATTCGAATCTTTTTGAAAATTCGATCAAATTTCGAATCCTTCATGTGAATTTGATAAATCTGCCCCTTAATGTTCAACGGTATGGAAATCCAAATTGCGAATAGATCCCTTATCCGGGAAACCCAAGGTCAGGGCATTTATTAAGATATATCAATACATATAAATATATAGACCTATCGGTGCTCATATAGACCTTGGTTGGCTAGATGTTTGGGCCATTATATCCTTCAATGCATTTCTGAGCAAATATACATTTTGCTGAAAAAATATGATGATCCATATATCAGACAACCAAAAGACAAGCATTTGGGCTGAGTCATTATAGGAAACATTAAATTCTAGCTTATTGCATCCCTGTACTTCCACATAGTTGTGCTGTGGGCCCATTCATTCAATATGAATAGTGATGGATGAATTTATTCGCCAGACATGAATTCAGGTGAATTACCACATTTTACGACCTGAAATTTTTTTTCTCAAAAGTGATGCAAAAATTTGTTGTGTAAAAATGGTCATACATCAAAATTATTTTGATGCTCACTGACTTCAATGCATTTTGGAAATGTTTTCACTGTTTTGCCAATTTTCCAGCAAAGTGAACCGGGACGGATTTGATCATTATTAATTATGAAAATCATGACCAGGTGAGTCCATTGACGCAGGGAAAGGTTGGAGCTACCAAAACCTTGAAAGTTGGTGGATAGTGATGTGCAAGTTGACCTCAAATTTGTGATGTCCTGCAGATGTCCCTCTGTTTGTCTTTAAATTTGGCCAATTGTTGTGGATTAGTGTTGGGTGTGGTTCAGAGTGGGGAAAGGATACTTCTCTCTGAGCCAGAGGCACACACAGAAGTAAAGAGTGAGGTGCTGGTTGAGTGCAGGTTCTAAAATGGTCCTACAATGGCAACATTTTGCATGTTAGGTTCGGGGTGGGTTAAGGTGTGGCAGGTTAGGGCCGGGTGTGAGTTTTTTTACAAACATCACTAGTGGTGGTAACAGGGCCGGGCCAAGGTAGTTTGGCACCCTAGGCAAGGGGTTCAATCAGCGCCCCCCCACCCCCGTTCTGTATGACCACTTCCCACCTATTCACTTTTTCTTAAATAAAGAAACCTTATAACACATTAATGAATCAAATTGTACGTGTGCCAGCCAGCAGCACCCAAAAAATCGCCCCTAAAATGTACCTGTATCAGCAGCACCCAAAATATTGCTCCCAATCTGTACCTGTGCCAGCAAGCCAAAATTTTGCCCCAAATCTGTACCTGTGCCACCAGCATGGCGCCCCAAGTATGTACCTCTGCCACCAACCATTGCCCCATAAGTCTGTACTTGTGCCACCAGCTGGCCCCCTAAGTCTGTACCTGTGAAACAAGTCTGTACCTGTGAAACAAGTCTGTACCAGCCCTTGCTCCCCAAGTCTGTACCTGTACCATCAGCCATTGCCCACAAAATCTGTACCTGTGCCAGAGCAGCTGCAAAAATATTGCCCCAGATCTGTGCCAGGCAAAGGGCAAGTAAGAGGGAGGTGGGAACTGAAGTTAAAACTTAAAGAAATAAAAAAAAAACATTATTTGCTTTCTAAAGTGCGCCCCCCCCTATGACTGCGCCCTAGGCGGCCGCCTACTCTGCTTACCCCTAGTTCCGGCCCTGGGTGGTAACTCCATAGTTTCCATATCAATAAATGTCAAATGATGCAGTTTACTTGAGCCTAAAGAATCATATTCAGCCCTTACGTTGAGGATGTGTGCTGGAAATCCTGAGTAGTCAGGACCAAGGAGGAAGCTGAAGGGTTAAAGACCAAAATCGTGGTACAAAAGAGGTCAGGCAAAATCGTGATCAAAAGTCCAGGCAAAGGTTCAAAGGCAGACAGAAAACAGCAAAGTCCAGGCAAGGTCAACATTCAGGAATCAATACAGGAAGAATTTAGGAACACCAAGGAACAAAGTTAGCAATTCCTATATTTGGGCATTGAACCCGGGTCCATGGCTTCCTTTTATATTTGAATTTGGCGCTGTGACGCACCTGTCAGGGCGTAGTGACGTAATCACGCCAGTGTCGCTACCCACCCGAGGGCCATGGGCGCCGCCATTTTGGGAGCAACGCCGAAGAGAAGGGCCCGGAGCCTTTCCAGGAGCTCTTGGAGGTGTTTGTGACACATGTTTATGGAAACGATGTTAACATTTTACTCCAATAAAATAAATTGCTATTACTACAAACGCTTCCATAATCCACAGACTTTCCAGAAAGATTTCTGCAGCTTTATGAATAGAAAATGTCAGGATGGAAGGGAATGTGTTGTGGAAGGCTTTATTGGAGCCAGAAGCATCGCCCTATGCATGAAATAATGTTCAGTGAAGCTTGAGCTTTTGGGAGCAGAGGAACTTGCAATTTTGTAAACTGCTGTTGAGCAGCACAAGACTGACAATTAAAGGAGAAGTAAAGGCTAAGTAAAGAAGTGAGTATAAACGTTGTACATGATGTTTTGTGCTTGTGTTTAGCAGTAAAGATCTGTGTCTCCCCAGTAGATGCCCCAGTAGCTCCCCATCTTCTTTTCTACTGATTCACTGATTCACATGCTCTGTGCTGCTGTCACTTACTGAGCTTAGGGACCCACTCACAATATACACCTGATAGTGTCATAGAAATATAGTCACAATATAAGGCTGATTAGTCATTAATACACATCATTAGAAACATCACAATTTAATCATCAGCAAACCTGTAGCATCAGCTTATATTACAGCCAGGGAAGCTCATTTTCTGCTGCTGCTGCTGCTGCTGGATAATTAGTGACGACCCCTAAGCTTAGCTTCTCAACAGCTGCTCAGAGCCCACTGAGCATGTGCAGAGTCACAGACACTTTCCAAGATGGTGACCCCCTGTGACAAGTTTCAAGTCCTGGATCATTGCTGCTATTGACAAGCTGAGACTTTAGCCTCCTGCAATAAGTTCCCTATAGAAAATTTGGACTTTTAAGCCACATTCTTTTTAGGATTTAGTTCTCCTTTAAACATAATCCTTTCAGTGCATGTGATCTAAACATTTTATCCTTTAACCCACAGACTCACTTAAAGAGATGAGCCTATTCAGCAGGTAATATTCTATAATGCTCAGTCCTTGCACTTATTATAATGACACTTTATCATGTGAATCCTAATTCTGTTGACTGGGCAGTTTGTGACTTTAATCTGCCTTTGGCCTTTGAAGTGTCTTTATACTAAGCTTCTCCGCTACAATTGCACATCAAAATGGGCTTTTGTTCCACGTTATGAAACTCAATCCTTGACGCATCCCAAAAGCCCTGCCTGGCGCAGCAGGAAAAACATGTTTGATCCAGATGATTCGAGATTGAAGTTTCTTACTGAAAGAAGCACAAGTATGGTTTGTTTAAAGTTGTGAGGCAAGTGCATAATACACATTACGTACAATGTATGTATGGCTTGTGTAATGGCAGGTTTGCCAGAGGAAAACAACCAAACCAAACATTTATTCCATACTGTATGTGCCGTTTTAAAACACAAATATGGGTTACAATAATTATAAAAATACATTATAAAAAATATTATTTGTGTGGCTCAGTGCTTGTCTTCTTTGTAGTAGCGGAGGTGCCCTGTGTTTGTTATATGCGGAGGAGGACTGGAAGGGAATGTGTTGTGGAAGGCGCGGCGATTTCCGGAATCGCCCGAAGTTTCCTCAAGAGGTATCTTCGGGCGATTCCGGAAATCGCCGCGCCGCATCTGCACAGGCGCTGGCGCTTTGTCCCAGGTTCGATCGGCAGACAGGGAGAAGGAAATTCGGGGAGATTGTCACCTGCTAAAAACGCCAGGCGACAAAATCTCCCCGAATCTCCCTGTCTGTCCCTACCCTAAAAGTGATGGGGAGTAATGTGAGTCATTTATGGTTTTCTCCTATCTCCACCTTGTAGTGCAATGATTTCATTCCCATTAAACTATTCTTACACTGTTTTACTAAATACAGGCAGGTTTATTGGCTCCTGATAAAAATGACAATATAGGGACTGTAAACTTCACTGGACTGATGCAGAAGATGCCAGGATTAACTGCATTACTTATACTGGCAGCTGCAATTGCCTTTCATGCTGGGGTAGCTTGGAATAATGTTTGGTATCATTATATTGTTGCTCTACAAAAAGTACCAAAAAGTCTCATACCAGAAGGTAGAGTCCTGCATGGGTCCATTTTCTTAGACCCATACCTAACCCTTACCCGCAACCAACAATTTTCCAGCATTAAATCAGCATGCAAATGAAGAAAGCTGGCAAAACCACAAGGGAAGGTGGGAGGAATCAAGCCTGCATCTTACTCAGGTACCCAAGTGGATTACCTGTGGATTGCCTTCATGGTCAAGGAATCAGCATCTTTTTCCCTGAAACCCAACCACTTTGTTGGTTTCTGCAGGTACCTACAGCTACTCAACCCAGTGCAGGACTCTATCAGAAGGTACCATATGGAGCTGAAGAATACTGTAGAATTCCAATCACTCTTTAAAGGTCCCCAACTTTAGAGACAGCAAAACACCCCCAAATTATAGGACCTACAAGAACTACAAGAACTACAAGTCTAAAAATAGTCTAAAATACCCTTTTCCATTCTGCTTTCAACAGAGGTATCCAAGCTCTGATACTTGACCATTCAGCCCTTTTCACTGCATGTACTTATGTTTATGTTTGCACCTGCGCAGCTGTGCTTTGATATTTGGGATGTCAGTATCATCTGATCTTCCCATAGATCCAGGGCTGCCAGACCTTTTTTTACAGAGTTTTCACCTGATTTTAATATATATATATTATTACATGTCCTGTTGTACATTATAAGGATATCATAAGTCACCAAAGAGTTCCATGACCATATGTAGGTGATCACTGAACACTGAAGGAATCTATAATTTCAGAGTTCTCAAATTACTGACAGGCTTAAAACTAACAGAATTAATGATAAAGTAATCAAACCAATCTATTCCCCAGAGAAGATATAATTTGAGTAAATACTTTAAAGTGTTCATAGATTTCAGATTTGTGTGGTTGGGCAAAAGCCAGAAGGAGCTGATTTAAAACAATCTAAATCTAAAACAAAAGGTTCTTATTTGGGCAGTTTTCCACATATTGAATAATCAGCGCATCTCACAACAGCTTTGTTTGCTTCTTAACTAATGGGTAATTTACACATCTTAAAAATAGTTATAAACTATCTATACTTTCATGTTCACATGAATACCTGAGTTGGAGAGAGACTTGGCACAGCCACTTTAACAACAAATCCAAATTGAGATTTTTCTTGAGTCACTATTGTACTAGAAATGTATTTCCAAAGAAATAAGATGATACGTGCCTTAAAACTAGTTATGGTTAAATAAGAGCTAAAATAAAAAATGTTTGAATGTTGTGGACCATTTCTTAATCTTTCCATTGTTTATAAAATATATACTTTTTAATTAAAAGACCAATCAGGTTATCTGTCAGTATCCTCCTAGGCGAATGCAAGTCAAACAGAACATTGGTGGTTCTAGTTATACAGTATAATGCAACAGAACCCAATTCCATTACATCCTGGTGCTGAAGCAAAGGAACTGGACTCAAAGCTTAAACCATGAGCAAATGACAAGATTCTGGTAGTGAAATCAAAGCAAAGTGGTTCCAAAATGACAAAAAGAGGAATAAAAAATGGCAATAGACTTTCTCCTATTCTCCAACTGGCTTCCTCAGCAGGTGAAATATTTACTATGTTCCCAAATGCCTGAAAAGCTTAATCAGCAACATAGTATGGACATACTTTCACAAACATTAAAAATCTCATTAGAGTTGAGAATGATGCCCATGTTGGGATGACAATAACCAACTCAAAAAATAATATACTTTGCAATAATCAAGTTTTCTAATAATCCAGATTTGGGCTCTTGGGATAGTGAACTGTTGTTTTGGAGGGGTTGCAAATAATCTAGGTGAAATGTAGTCACTCCATGTGCATCCTAGGGCCATGCAGAGCGGCAGGTAAGAAGAAGAGTAGGGTATGTATAATATAATTGAGCAAGATGGGGATGGAAGTCCAAGGTAGCAAAAGTCAGGTGGCAATTTATAGTATCTGTGTTCTCTTTAGTTGTTTATGAGAGATGCCCCCCACAACACCTGGTGGCCTTTGAGCATTTGTTGGCAGTAGAGGTTCTACATAAGAGGAAAATCCATAAGTTAGACTATTGTACTTATTGATAACAACATGAATTGATCCCTGCTTATCAGACCCCTGTGCTCCATCATGCTACTTCATAGCATTTCCATGCTTTTTTCCATACAGGACCAGGGCCCGTCAGGTTTTCTCCCAGTGCCCTGATGGGCCAGTTCGATGCTGGCAGGATACACACAGTTCCATGAGTAAAACCTACTAATGGAAAAATCTGTCCCATGTTACTTCACTGAAAAATTTTTCAAACCATGGGGAAATTGTTTTTACCATTCAGTATTTTTTTATTTGTGGCAAATTTTTCCACAACCATTTTTTTCCCAATGACTTGGTGAAAAACTTTGCTTATCACTAGTAATACCTCAAGAATGCATGCCGGGATAAACATGATGGCAATATTGTGCATTGTATAATAACCCCAAATCACACAGGATAAATGCATTGCCAACTTTATAATACCTCTCTCCTGACACATAGGGTTCACAATACCCGGACAAGCAACTTCCTAAAGAGACCCTACTGCATGAAGATCCTTTGTCTCATTATGTGGCTAGAACCAAAAAAAGTTTTTTTAGCCAAGTACGTACAGCCTGGTAGTCTCTTTGTCAATATGACAAGAATCTGCTTTAAATTGGGTTCTCTGAGAGATATCCTCATATTTTGGGGTAGGGGTTACATTATCTCTTATATAACATTTTTTAAAGTTCTGGGTGAAGGTGTGTGGAAGATTTGTGTCCAGACTGCCATAAACAAATGACGGGATCATGTGTAGGTAGAATAATCATATCAACTGGATATCTGAGGAAGAACTGAGGGAGACCATATAATGGAGATTTGGCTCATATTTCTCATGTCCCAAAATCATTGTAACTTTTACCATGTTGGTACTACAGTGGGCTGAGTGCTATAAAAGAAAACGAGTTTCTCCAGATGTAAAATAATACAGGTAGAAAGGGGTTAACCAATTAACTATTCAAGGAAAAACAAGAAGTCAACTTCTCAACTGAATGTGCCCATAAGGCCAGTGCTCCAACCACAGAAAGCAAATAACTACTATTACAATGATTACACAGAGCTACAACATTTAAATATTCTCTGCTTTCTTCGAATTTGGAAATGTCATATTGAATTATTCATGGATCGTTGGTAAAGACAGGGACATTGTGTGAAGCATTATATAAATTAGGCCATTTCAGTTTAGAGTTCTTTTAATGATTCTGTGAGAAAGCAGGTGCAAAATGTTGACGCAAATTCATTTTCTGCCCTAAGTGTAACATAAAATGTCACCACACCTGCACCGTTTACAATGAGTGGACCTCCTGGTGCAATTTCCACCCATGAAGTAGAGGACAGTACATGGGCTTGAACATAAAAACTCTTTGTGGGACATTCACTAAGATCCGAAGTAACGCCAGCGCTACGCAAATTCACTAAAAGGCGCTCAGGTCGGCGAACGGTAGCGTATTTGCGCTAGTGTTACTTCGCTAGGCAAATCACAGTTACGCTAGCGAAGCCTAATTTGCATATGCCGCGAATTACAAAATATAATAGAAGCGTATATTAAAGCCACTACACAAGCCCAGTAAACCTTTAATCTCAAAAATAAAGTTGTCCTATTGCCCTACATGTGCCCCCTGTATAGTAGTGTTGCCAAATGTAGGGGGGAAGGAGGGAAACCCCCCCAAAAAAATCGATCTTTTTCAGACTATCACCCACAATGGTAAAACACGCCACAGCGTTTTTTGGGACTTAGAAAAAATTTGACATTTTTTTTACAACCTCCTATCTATTGTATTGCACTTTGCCTGGTCTGACCTGGCGAAGTTACGTCTAGCGTAAGTGCTAACGAACAGCAAAAAGTTGATCTTAGTGAATTTTTGTAATTACGATCCTTCGACCAGTGCGCAACTACGCCTGGCGAAAGGGTGCGAAGTTGCGCAAGTCTATCCACATCGCTAGCGTAAATTCACCCGAGACGGTGTTAGTGAATTTGCGAAGTTCCGATTTGACGTCACGCTGGCGAATTAGCACTAGCGTTTGACGCTTCGCGCTTTAGTGAATCTGCCCCTTTGACTGTCATACACGCTTGCATGGTGGGTGCACTGATCAGAGAGAGCCCTGTACTTAATGGCATTAGGGATGTTCAATGTTTCCAACAAATATCTATGAAGAACTTTGGACTACACTATTGCTGAACAGAGTGCATCTTGCTGAAACATTGAAACCTCTCTACTTGGTAACTTAGTAACATAGTAAGTTAGGTTGAAAAAAGACACACGTCCATCAAGTTCAGCCTTTTTTTTTTGTTACCTTCCTAACTGCTAGTTTATTCAGAAGAAGGCAAAAACCCTATCTGAAGCCTCTCCAATTTGCCTCAGAGGGGGAAAAAATACCTTCCTGACTCCAAGATGGCAATCAGACAAGACCGATTGCTTAGTTACTTACTGAGATACTTCGTTAATGCCCCACTTTGTTTGGTCAGACTCTTCCTGTTCTTATAGTTATAGTCCTAGTTCTATTGATCTGTTTCTGGGCTCCTGACCTGGATAGTTTGCTTGATCCTTGTAGTTACCAAGCATGACTTTCGATTATCCTTTTTTCAATTGCTGCCTTTTGACCTCAACCTTTATATGGATTTTATTAGTGCTCAAGCTTCTCCTGTACATTATTCTGCCCTGTACCAATCACATGAGTGGCTGTACTTGTGAGGTGGTGAAAGATACCCTACACCCCTTCCCGTTCTTAGTCCTAGTTCTGTGTATCTGTTCCTGTGATGATCTGGCTAGTTCCATTGATCCTTGTATTTACCAAGCAGGACTTTGGACTATTCTTTTTTGATTTCTGTCTTTTGACCTTAACTTGGATTTCCCCAGTGCTCGTGCTTCTACTCTACACTATGATGCCCTGTACCAAGCTCAATAGTGGTTGTAATTGTTTGGAGTTGCAAAATACCCCATACCTCTTGATGTTCTTAGTTATAATCTTATTTCAGTGGATGTGTACCTGAGCTCCTGACTGGACTGGTTTGTTTATTCTCATGTTAATTTTGCACTATGCTCCTTTGATTTCTGTCTTTGACCTTAACCTTTACATGGATTTTACATGTGCTCCTGCTTCTCCTCTACAGTATGCCACAAGCTCAGGAGAGGTTGCCCACAGGTCATTGGTATAAACACCAAAACTGTCTATTTACAGGACTCCATTTATCAATGTGTTACCCTTTTGCACCCTACAGTACAAGGTGCACTTGGTCTATTGGTACAAAGTGCAAGTAAATACAGATGCGTTTTGCTGTCATCTTCAGTATATAATAAGCAGTCTAGGAAATTATATCTCATTTTATCTGTGATGATGTAAGGGAATAAGAGGTACTGTACCCCCCCCCCACCTAGAACTTCAACAAGAGATTCTAAATAGTGACCGCAAGAGGAAATGTGGGTTCAAAACAGAAAATCAAGTGGACGCACCCAACATTCACTGTAAAGGTACCTGTGCCAATGCATTTATAGAAAGTTTTTGTTTATCATGCTTAAGTGCCTGTCTTTGAGGTGGAGCTTATAACCTGAGTTCTCTATGATCTTCACAACATTCAATTTCATTAACCTCCCTGAATGTTTCAGAGAATGTGAGGAAACCATGGCTGCCAGGCAAATTCATAAAGACACCAGGAAAACATACAAAATCCTCATCAGGACCCCAAGTCTACAAGGCAGCAGGACTTACCACTGCTTACCCCATTAAATAAGTACATTTCAATGGCATCAATGTATTTTTACTGATGTTTTCTTGAATGGTGATGTCAAAAGGAATAAAAATCAGAATGCTCCAGTATTGCTCTTGGCTGGTTTGGACAACCAAACCCCTCACCTCTGCCCCAATCTCCCTTTCACTTTTTCTAGGGCATTGTCCGTGTCTCTTTGTTACACTTAATTAAGTAACTTCTGCACGCATATACTGCAACCCGTAAGGATATATTGTTGCTATGGCAATATACAAAGCAGTCATTATTAAACATATAATAGAACAAAGTCTGGTTTGTAAAGCCTTTGGGTGATTTATACTTAGAAACTAGTCTTGTCATATCCAGGAGAAAATTAATATATCACTGCTGCATATTGACATGAGGGGTCATAAAACAGTGGAGAAGTTATTTCAAAACACTTTGACACTTCTGATTGTTAATTTATTTCAATTTGATTCAACTTTAGAAAAGAACTATAAAAGAATTGTATGTAATTGTATGTCAGTAATAATTCTTAACCACTCTGAGCCCATGTTGGAGCAGACAAGTAATACCAAATAATGGGTTTCAAATGAGAAGTAATATCCTCTTTGGGTGAGGTCCAAAGATTACGCATTTTTGTTTTTTGTAGTATATAATGTAATCATTTTAATACTGTGTGGGCGAGGCCAGTCAAATGCATGAAATGTTTCTCTATGGTTAATTTTGTTGTTGTTCATAGGACACTGTCTTATACAGAGACGGACTGGGCCAGTGGGACACCAGGACAAAATCTGGTGGGCCCTGACTCCCGAAAAAAGGTAGGGCAAGGGGGACCTAACCTATCACTGCCATTGGAGCACTGTAACATCCTGCCTGGAGTTGAACTTGGGACCTGGTGCTTCCAGGCTGTCTAACTTACCATTGCTCTATGTGACAGTTCTTGCCCTGGTTCACTTTCATTGCTATACCTGTAACCGCAAGTAGGACAGGGCTTTGTTAATCTGTGATCAGTGTAAGCCATTAGGCTGCCTATAAAGACCCCTGCCCTGCACTGAATTATTGCCCAATATAGGTTCTGCTATTGTGAGTTCCTGGGTGTGATTATACCGTGATTCTTGTGTTTGACCTTCTTGCCTGTTCCTGAATTTGATTCTCGCTGCCTGTCCTGACTTCCTTGCTTGTGACCTTGACTATGTGTCATGGACCCAATACCAGAACAAATGCCAAGCACCCTGGTCTCAAAACGTGCTTCACCAGTATGCCTTTGGCTTTGAGAGGAGCCCTAAGCTACTCAGATGCCACCTGTCAAAATGGGTAATGTGTTTCTCATTTTCTTTTTGGGATGCTCTGGACCACCATTTTGGGGGCCCAGTGGCCCCCCTTATCCTGTCCTGATTTCTTACCATATTGTCTGATCCTTGTTATTGACTCGGCCTGTTCCTTGACTACGCTTCTTTTCCTCCGTTCCTGTACCACGTCCGGTTCCTTTGCTGATCCAGATCTCTCCACCTGATCCTTTCACATTAAGACCTGGTGGCATCCAATTAGCAGAGGGCTCCTCCCGAAGTGAAAGGCAGCTGTTAAAGGCAGGACAATGAGCTGTGACCGGGACCTTGGAGTTTGTTCTGGGTTTGGGATACAAAGCATACAGGCCCCCAGTCTAACCCTAGTCTTAAAGTAACATAAGCTTATGGAGTCCACACTACAAGGTCTCAAGAAAAACCATGTTCCAGCAGGCCCAGATTTTCTTTTGTGGCACCCCTAGGCCGCATGGTCCTAGAGCAACCACTTAGCGTGCACATTGCCCCCCCCACGGGAGCACTCGTACACATTGTACACATGAGAGATGTGCCCTAGGTCTTGGTGGCCTTGCCACAAATCTGGACCTGTGTTCCAGCAAAAATGCAAGTGATATCTGCAACAATTGTACTGTACAATATTTTACTCCAATCAGTAAACTAAAGCACAAACACTGATTACACTTTGTTATCCATGAAGGTAGATTTACTTTAGACAACAACTAAAGTCTTTAGAAATAATGAGTGCAGTAAGGAACTTATTGGGCACAGTATTTCTGACCTTCATGTAGTTCTTCTAAATTTAATTTCCGTGGAAAAAGCTATACCTATATCTTCATGAGCTACTCAAAACTTTGAGTGAAATAAATGTTGTAAACAAGAGAAACATCATACTTTAACAAAGCAAAGTGACTTGCCCGTTGAACATGACTAATGATGCCATCTATATCAGACACCTTTACTGATGCCTAAGATAATTATAATTGAGTATGAGATGATTCTTCTTAAGATCCAGAATGTGAATTCATTTACCTTAGTTGGATATGCATTGGCCGGCATTCTCACTTGTCTGAGAATAACAGGAATATTTGCTTTCATCACGAGGCTACATATATTATGGTGTGCAACAGACATAGGAAAAAGATTACACTAATTCTCTGCAGTCTGCTCAACTCCTGAGTGTTGGTCCCACTCATCAATGGCAATATTAGGATGTGTCAGTGGTGGGGTGGGGGTTAGAAAATTGTCTGTAGGGTGCTGGAAAACCCAGGAGGTGTCTGATAAAAGGAGGGCCTAAAAGAGACCAGAGGTGATACCATCAGAGACATAAAGGACTATCTGCACCTTGTCCCAGAACAGAGACTGTCCAGGAGAGCAACCTGTAGTAGAGTCCTTTTTGGGACCCGTACCCGCAATCCACAACCCGGACCCGCAACCCGCATTCTTACCCGCTTGGACCGCGACCCGACCCGTACCTGCAACCCAAGATCCGCAACCCGGACCCGCGACCCGCTGACCATCAATAATCAGGAAGTGCTGTCATTGTAAACCGGAAGTGACATCATTGGAAGTAGCCGTGACCAGAAAAAAAGGAGTAAAACAGGAAGTGCTGTCAATTTAAACCAGATGTGACATCATCAGAAGTAGAAATGCTGAGAAAAAGTAGTAAAAATCGCTATAGCGAGGATCCGCGACCCGACCCTCAACCCGCCAACCTGCAGAACCACCGTCCCGCTTCTATACCCGCACCCAGAAATTCTACGAGCAACCCGCAGGGTACCGCCGGATTTTGCGGGTAACCCGCGGGTACCCGACCCGCTGCAGGACTCTAACCTGTAGCCCCATCACCACACAATGAATCTGAACTTCTGTCTGCCAATGGAGGTGGCCAATGCTGCTTTTAAGTGTCAACACTGCAGAGCTTCCTCTGATCCTCAGTGAACCAACCTTTAATAGCATCCGAAGGATACTTGAAGAATTACAAACATAGGACCCTTTTGTAAGAATAAATATTTAGTTTTCTTTCACTACCTAGGAGCTGGTGCTTTATATCTAAGCAAGAGACACTTTAAAATGTAGTGCTACCTGGGGGTGTAACTGCTCTTGGCAAGGGGTGTTATTCCAGGAACCCAATAGGAGCTATTAGATATTTCTTCTGGAATTAGTCAGTTATCTAGTCTGTGTCTTTCTAGCTAGCCATAAAGAACTTGTATCATTCAGATACCATTTGTATTATTGTGTTTTATTTCCTATCACAAGTCCCCAAGATGTATCCCTTGTATTACATTAGGTAGAAGCACCAGGTAACTAAATACAAGGTTTCCCAGATTTGCTGCATCGCCACAACAAGTTGCCTTTGCAGTAATGCCATGTGCCAAGGATTTTAACAAATCTAATGTTAATTTTCAACTGTGTACTCCAGCTAGTGTCCTAATACTAAATCCACTGAAATTAGCGACATTTACTAATATCATAAGAATATAATCAGGCTCCAGTCACTAAAGAGGAGTGATAGTTCCTCCTCTTTAAACTCCATTTCAGAAAGGGGCGGATGTTGCTGTGAAGCAAGAGAAGGAGAAACCTGGACTAGACCACAACCTTGATAAAAGTGAACCCTGTAATGAGCAACTGCAGAGAACTTTAGTAGTAGAGATGCACCGAATCCACTACTTTGGATCCGGCCGAACCCACGAATCCATTGCAAAAGATTCTGCTGAATACCGAACCGAGCTGGTAAAAGCCAGCTGCGCAAGCGTTTGGCAAAAAAAATTTTCACTTCCTTGTTTTGTGACGAAAAGTCACATGATTTTAAGGATTCGGTTCGGCCAGGCACAAGGATTCAGTCGAATCCGAATCCTGCTGAAAATGTCCAAATCCTGGCCGAATACAGAACCAACTCCTGGTTTCGATGTATCCCTATCTAGTAGTAGTGTGAACTTGACAGGCTGAGCTAATAAGATAAGTTGTGTGATCTATTGAGGAGAAGCAGTGTGGGGGAGGTCACCAGGTAATTCTTACAAATCCAGATATCTAATGTACTCTTCTCCCTGGAAACAAAGTAGTAATATAGCAGGAATGAAATAAAAACTTGTTTATAGTTCTACACTTGCTAACTTGTCAACACTAAACCTTGTTCACTCCATTTTTGAAATTTACCAGGAAACCATACTGAGCAGTATGAAAGTATCCTGCCTCGGGTGCCCATAGATAATGACAACATGGTCTTAAAGATATCTCTTGTGATATTGTGAGCTACAAGGGCACCACCTTAGCTCCAACAGAGCTTCTGAGCTTTGTGATTTGGTTTCTGTGAAGTGTGCTTGGCTAACAACATTGGACAGAGTCTCATTATTCTATGCCACGAGGATCCATTATGTTCCAGTCTGCAATCCCTCAAATTCGAGAAAAGCATTTTATGTGCAGCCGAGTGGCCTGAAGAATGATACTTCTTTACTGCGGGATGGTTTGATTTTATTGTAGAATTGAATCATCAGATAAACCAATATTTCCATTCTGCAGTACATCTTGGATGCTTTGCTAGTGAACAAGAACACTCTCTTGACAATTTCCGGGAATAAAATCTAAGCTTCTTAAGCAAAGGTGTATATTTTGTGGGTAGACACGTGTAATGCTCAATTCTAGACACAGCATATGTAAAAACCCGAATGAATGGCTTGGGGTTTATGGAGGTGGTCGGTAAATCTTGATAGGAACCAATGAAACAAAACTGATGCCTATGTTTGACCAACTGCAAGTTTATGCTGAGCTTTGTTCCAGTTCAATCGAATACAGGGATTTGATTGATGGTCCTACAAGGTAAGGCTATTAAGAGTTAAATAACTGAAGCAATTTTCTCACCACTCATTTATTGGATGCATGTATCTATAATTAGCATTTTCCAGCCTCGTCATTTTCATGACCATAAGTGGTTTTCGTAATATTTGGGGGGAAAAAGGAGAATGAAAATAGTTAATTTTCTTTTGCCATTTCGTAGCATTAGCACCACCACATGGCACATTCCAAAAGCGTTCTCGCAATTTCATCCCGTAAGAGAGAAGTAATGCTCTTCTGTTACAGTCACAGACATAATTATATCTAAATCCTGCAATTTTATTTTAATCTCCATCAAATGGCGTTAGAAAGGTCACTCCTATTAACCAGCTGTTTTAATTAGGCTTTTAAAAAAAATCTGTTGTTATTCATAAGGGCATGGGAGATCTGATATCTCCGATAAATATGGACGTTTTTCTGTAAGCTGATTTCGATGACATTATTTTATTCTTTTTATATTATACATTCATTTGAGGGGAAATGAAATAAAAGTTAAAAATTGCATAATTAAGAACAAAGATTACCATTGTAATGCAATGGATTATTCTTTAATAGTAATATATAAAAGTATATTGTGAAATGTATATTGGCACAATTTTTTTTTATTTTTTTTTTTAAATACCTGCATTTTTGGAGCAAAAATAATGCAGTCAGCCGAGCATTGGAATTCTGATCTGGTGCTGGGTGCAAAGAGCAGAAGGGTTGGGAAAATGAACCATATTGACTTTTTCCGTAAAAAAAGATTTATTGCATACTATAGACCAGTGATCCCCAACCAGTAGCTCGCGAGCAACATGTTGCTCTCCAACCCCTTGGATGTTGCTCCCAGCGGCCTCAAAGCAGGTGATTATTTTTGAATTACTGGCTTAGAGGCAAGTTTTAGTTGTATAAAAACCAGATGTCCTGCCAAACATTCTCTCCTGTAGCTGCCAGTCCATATAGGGGCTACCAAAAAAACAATCAGAGCTCTTATTTGACATCCCCATGGACTTTTTCATGCTTGTGTTGCTCTCCAAATCTTTTTTAAATTTAAATGTGGCTCACGAGCAAAAAAGGTTGGGGACCCCTGCTATAGACACTGGTTACAGTTACAACAGAGGTGCTTTGTGGGATGTACAAGGCTAAACAATATTCCAGCCTTTACAGGGGTCCAGAAGAGAACTCACTTGCACCTACATAATAAAGTAAACACAACCAGGAAAAACAAAACGATCTGAGACGGGGATGAAGTGGGGTGTGTGAGGCCCACTGGGGATGCTACCCCAGGGTTCTCCAAACTGTCGGCCACCCACAGACCCCCCCACCAGCCCCTTCCCCGCCCATGCATACCTTACACTTACTTGCTACAATTAGGGAAGGGCAACAATCAGAGAAGAGCAACAGGGAGTGATAGTGTTGGTCAGCGAGGAATGAAGGAGGAGTACAGATATGGGTCGGCATGTCCCAACGGGTTTTTTCCTAGTGTCCCTGCAGCCCAGTCCAACTCTGATCTGAGACTACGGGTCCAGGTAGGAAAGAAAGCACTAAGGCCAAGTCAATTTAGAGTTTGTCAAACCAACATACACAAAGAAATTGTACTTAAATGCATCTAACATTGTGACTGAGGCACCATCGAGCCCTAAACTGTACACCTGCCAATTACCAACCAATAAGTATAAGTTTTATACTGAAGGCAATTCAATATAATCCTGTCATTAACACCTTATTAAGGACACAAATGTTTGGTTCCTGTGCCTATTTTGCATGGAAATAATTAGAACTTTGCAAACCTGTAATATTTTACAAAGAAACATATTTGACCATCTGCTGCTTTATATTTATACTACTTGTTATGTTAAAGTTTACTTCAGCAAAGAATGATCATGGCAACTTCACACATTTCTTACCATTATGGAGAAAATAGAACATTTCAACAATTTTCAGGATACGGAAAGGTGTGAGCGTAATAGCCCATATGTCATACAATATGAGCTTTTGCTGAGAGGAAACGTTGATTTGCTTCTTTATGGCTTTGTTATGGAACACACATTTAATTTCAAGATATTTTGAATCTTAATTGTTTGGTGCATTACTCACAGCAAATTCGACAGCAGATCTTTTAGGAGGTAATAGTCTATGACGTATTCAAGCCATGTTGCTCTATACAAATATTTTGTATTTATTTCCTACTTCATTCCTGCCTCTCCCAACTGCTCATATGCTCTGCATTTCCCTATCCGTTGCCATTCACCATTTATGTTTTCTGTTTTACCCCTTTCCTCTACCTACCATTTTTGACTACCCTTTTTTTGTTTGCGGTATTTTCACTCAACACAAATATATAGAAGATGTAAATCTAGAGCAGTTGGACATGCTTGATTGCTAGATTTACTTCTACTAGATATGCAATTACCTGGATGGATGAAAACCTTCAAACGCAAATAGTTTTTGCTTCTACAAGAAACCGATCCTTACTTTTATGACTGAAACCAGGTAGAAAGTATAAAGGGCCAGAATTCTGTGAGGGAAAAAGTTATCTCTTGGTTTATCATGTGAAAACTGATGGTCAAGATTCAATTTGAGTAGAAAATACCTGTCTCCAAATTCTGTTCCAGGTTTTCCCCATTGACTTAAATTGAGATTTCACGTGATGAAATGTGAGATAAGTTTTTCTGAATTGAATTCAATCTCGTCCAAGTGATAAACTTTTTTCTCACTGAATTATAGCTGCCAAATAATTTGAGAAAAACAGGGGTGGTGTTGAAAAAAGTGGAAGAATGTTCATGGAAAATGACATTGGATTCTCAAGGCATTCAGGAGCAAGAGCAAAGGATAATTATAGAAGCTGAGAGGTTGTAAAGACTAATAATTGTGGAAGGAGAAGGTACTGTAGAAGAAAATATTACAGATAGAAGAGAGATGTTCTTGAAGTCTGAAATATGAAAGTAGAAGTTCTTGTAATGGTTTTGGGGAGGAGAAATTCAAATTAGATTAAGACCTGGAAGAGTTTGAAAGGTCCCTGAAGTTTGAGATGGATTTGAAGTAGACCACCTTATTCCTCTTGGACTGGTTTCCTGCTATGGTGTTCACTCCATCATACTGAGGAAGAGCAGAAGGTCTCCTTTTAGAAGAATATGTTTTTGCTCTTTATATAAAATATTACAGATCCTATATTATTCTATAGGAACCAGCAATTATAACATCATATGGTGAAGGAGCCTAAATTACAAGGCAACCTACACAAAGTCTCCTGTAACTCATCCATGAGGAGTATCAACTTATTAATACAAGGTTCCAGATTGTGCAGCTCCTGAAATTCCCTGTAACACCTAGATCTTTATATAAAATACAGTTTGTACTTTAATCCATCAAGAAATAGCAATGTATATTCATTTGTCTAGTGTAGGCTGAAGCTGCGTTCATGAGCAGATATTCAAGCTGTTCTTTTTGTGCAACTGTTTAACTATAATGGATTTGTGATTTATATATTCTTAGCCGTTTTGCATAAAATAATGTGCTGGCTAAAGCAATCTTTAATTCTACTAAAAACAGCTTAAGTCTCAGGGATTTATATATTGAAAGTCGGCTGTGATACTGATTGCTTTGGAGTTAAACGCTGGTTCACTTGCGAATTACCAAGTGCATTTGTAAAAATATTCAACAGACACCATTTAGTCTAATCTTTTTTCACTTGCAATTTCACCGCAGATATTCTGGCAAACACGGGGACACGTTTATAGGACAGATCACACAAATGCGTAACACACATAACTCAAAGCCACACATGTATAATATACTGTGGTGTAAAATAATTTAATTATATTTTTTAGTATTTGGTATGGTGGTGCTGAATCTCCAATGATGCGAGGTGTGATGCTGCCTCAAGTGGCATGAAAGTAGAGGTGGCATTATTATTGTGTAGGAACCCATAGAAGTTCATATATCTTATGACTTTAAATCCAAATTTACTTCCATTTTGCGAGGGCCCATCATGTGTAAGTCCGATGTACCCCATACTCTGGACCTTTCTAACTGGACAAAATGGTCTACATTAGTGATGTGGGGTTTCTGATCATAAGGGTCAATTCAAATTGTAAGTGCAAAGTGCAATTTCAGACGTAATCACCATGGTTTTTATCCATAACAATGCTTTTTCCCAAAATTCCAGCCTGGGTCCCCCAGTTCTCATGTCAGGGGCCCCTACACCCCACTCTGGCTGCTGCCCTAGCCACAATCACCCCTTCCGCCAGTCTTTTTTTAGTATTCACATGATTGGGGCCAAAATGGGATGTCAGGGAGCAGCACAAGGAGCTTCTTTGAGTTGACAGGGCCCAATGGGTTTTTTCCTGGTGCCTCACCGTCCAAGTCCATGAACTTAACTGTACTATTTGTAGTAGTAAATGGGATACAACTAACATTATTGACTCATTTCCTACACTCTGCATTAAATGGGATTCTTTTGACGCAAGTTTTCTGCTCCTATGGAATTATCATCTTGTAACAGTAACTTAAAGCTTCTCCATTGATTTTGCAGAAGAGCAGGGCTGGATCCTACAAAGCCCCGCAAAGGTGTGGAATGACATCACTTGCACAGTGAGCCTGACATCACTTCCACAAAACTGTCACCACAAAATGTCAATCTAGCATTCCAACGGTGAGCTCCATACCTCCACAATTTATTTTATTTTATTTTGGGGAAAAAACTGTGCCCTAGGCACAGGACCTCGGATGCCTTTATATTAATATGGCCCTGCAGAGGAGGCAAAGAACACCATTGGGCTTGGTACAACAATACAGAAGTCCAAGAACTCAAGTTCTTATATTATAGCCTCACCACACTTACGGCTGCATGCTTAAATGAGCCCTCATTTCTTTTCATTATAAACATACTGTTACTCCCTAATTTAAGATATATTTTGCTGCATAGCATCTTAATTGAAGTGAAATAATTGCTGGCTGTTTAGAATTGGAAGATTATGCAGTTAGGGATGTACCCAATCCAGGGGGTGGTTCAGGATCCATCCATATCTTTTTCCAAAGTTCCTCTTAGCTGTGTCTTTGATATTCAATTTAACCGCATCAGCAACCTTGGTCTCATGTGCCTTTAAAGCACTGGACTGGATAATTATGTGTGAATCTTTTTTCACAAATGAAGCAGTTTTACAAATTTTGCTTAAAATTAAATATGCAAATAACACTTGTGTTTTCTCTGGTACTTTATCAGAGGATTCCTTTATTTGGCCAAATCAAAAAATGATGGATTCAGTTCAGCTGCAGTTTTTTTGCATGCTTTTTTCACTTTCATTATTTAACCACCTCAAGGGTGATGAATTCTTTCCAGTGGGACCAAATTGACTGGGCCTATTGGACAGGGGGTCCTGTTGTATGATGAATTCCCTAATATTGTACTTAAAATGAATAGTAATTCCCTCCCTATAGTAATGGACAGGGTTAGTAGCCTTATCGGTGCTCAGCTTGTTTGTGTAGCTAGCTGTCTTACTAGCTTATTCTGACTATTCAAGCAAACCCCTCAATTATCTCTTCTTCTCCCCTGACGTCTCAGCAGCTTCTTCTGGACTCCACTGACTTTTCTCAACACCCTTTTCTGGCCACCGATTCCCCATCCTGGTTATACACAGATATAGCGGGATTTCCCATGTCTCTGTTACCTCCTTATATTGTGGCTCAAATGTCACTGCTGATGGACTCTTTGCTACTATGGACCTTAGTATGTAAGTACCTAATTGGTTGTAAGAATCGTTGAATCGTTGAATTTCAGTTTGTATTTTTAGCCAATACTATAGGGGGTACTTCCCTACAGCCTATCACAGGCAAGCGTTCTCAATCACATTAAGTTTTCCCTCTAATTATCAAATAGGTGTGGGCTCAGGGCAGTTTATTATTTTTAAGCCACCATTTATTTTGAGGTTAAAGGATTAAAGGCTTTGGGCAACTACGTGCCACAGATTCCAAAGGAAAAAAATAAATCTTTCTATTTTATAGGTTTGGATAGCAATCTCCACATCGGCAGTGCCCGCCCTAGAAGGGGGAAACAGATTTTTTTTAATTCATCATGGAACTCCAACTCCATAAGGAGTCAGAATGAAAAACGATCTAAGTTGGTCAAGTTAACATGTTGGCATAGTTAGTTGATCTAGACTCTAGAGGAAGCAAAACCTTTCCAATTAGCCTAAAAGGAGGGGCAGGCCGGATCTGTGGTGACATGCTGCCCAGCCACGTTTTAAGAAACACTGGGGATGTACAGATCCCCAGTACCCTGGTGCATGCACATGTGCAGGGGTTTGTGTTCATAAAGGTAGATAGAAGTGGCCTAGGGGTGCCAGTACAGGAAATCCTGGCCTGGGGGGGAATACTTCTTGACTTTGTGCCAAGTGTAAACAACACCAACTTGGCCTTTTTTTCTTCATAGCTAGACCTTCCATAACCTAGTCCCTATTCTTTGAGCTTTCTCTGTTTCAGTAATGTTCCTTTTGAGCACTGAAGATTAAACTGCCCTTCATATACAAGAGGTTGCCTAACCAGATCTTACTTTACTCTCTCCTCACAAAAATAAATACAGTACCTAATGCAAACATTGCATAAAATAGCTGTGCAAACACCAAATGGAGGCCACAAACAACACCCTTCTTAGGGCAATGGCACAATAGGCAAAGTTGAGCACTGACTGCTGTGTTTCTGAGTAATGCTGAGTAGACTTCAACCCACTAAGCTACTGCTTTCTCAGAAGACAATGTCCTTGCAATTGCCCATATGCCATTGCCCTTGAGTCATTTTCATGCTATGATCAAACTGATCCACTTGAGATCTCCATAACATGGCCCACTGCTAATACGTTACATGTATTTCAATGCCATGAATGAGCAGTTTTAATGCTCTCTTCTAAATATGGATGCCATGACATATATTCAAGAATTACCAACACCCACTACTTCATGAATGGCACAATCTATAAAACAAAACTTAGCAGGAAAAAAATGGAATCAGCAGTTGAGCTGTATATCAGCACTCGCACCTTCAGTAGAGCTCAAAATAAATTGTAAAGATTAATTGAGAACTTAGAAGGTGTGATTGCGTAGTTTATAATGCCTGAATAACTGTCCAGTGGGGATTCACATGAATAATGTTAACTTCATAAACCATTTCCACTTTCATTAGCATATTTATTTTTCTTTAGGTTGATATTATATATCACACATGAAACAAGCTATAAATAAGAACTATTGTGCTATTTTGAAAACACCGTTTTTAAAAAAAACTGTAGACCACCTCGAAACATTGAAAATGCCGGAAAGTCAATGATACAGTAATCGTGATCTGTTAGTTCTTCATCAGCTTCAATGCAAATTTTAGCTATTTTTGTCTTTTTTTACTACACAGCAACTTTCAGATTTCTGCGGCACAAATTCTAGATGGTGTCGTCTATAGATTTCATAATGAGGTGCAAGTTACATGATGTTATGTCTACCCATTTCAATTTGTTGAAGTCATACCAAAGATTTCCCTGAGGAAGACCCCCTGACACCTATTTATAACTAGGGAAATCACTTCCAGAACCCTGTTCTGATCTCTCCTCCCTACAAGAATTATTGCATGCATATACTAATAGGCTCAAATGCTTGTTGAAAAAAAACTGAATATAAAACATGTGAATAGCTTGAATTCTTACTCTACTTATCATTTCCAGTGGATTGAAAAATTATAAAAACTTGCATTGAAAAAATGCCTTAAAATTGATGTAGACTGCTCCCATTAACTTCTACATGAGCAGCTTTTGTATGGGAACAATTTACATTTGTCAGGCCTTGACATTAGGTCAGTCTCCTGTTTTGCAAAGAGCATTTAGTTGATGATTAACCTGTTGTCCATTATGTAGGGTCATTGTTGAGAAGTTGGAGGTTGGGAAACAGTGTCGGACTGTCCCACCAGGATACCAGGAAAACTCCTGGTGGGCCTAATTATCAGTGGGCCCTCATGCTGCTAATCATTTGGTCTGTTTCATGGCTATTCCCTATTTATATGAGAACAAAGGCTAAATATATGGATAATGGATTACAGTAAAGAAAAGAGACTAGGAGAATACAGGTTAAGTGAGGAAAGGAAGAACATAGTAGTGGGAGAGTAGTGGGAGTAGTCAGAGTGGGACTTTTTTTGGTGGGCCCCTGGTCTAAGGTTTTTCTTTGGTGGGACCCTGGTCTAAGCTTTTTGTTTGGTGGGCCCCTATGTACGGTTTTTAGGCCCCTTGTCTAAGGTTGTTGGGTGGGCCCCTGGTCTAAGTTGTTGGGTGGGCCCCTGGTGTCCCAGTCTAACACTGTTGGGAACCTAAAGGCTAAGTAACCAGGGATATAACCAGATACTGCAGTACCAATGTTAGAGGCCATGATAAAATGACAAATGAATGTTAATAGACTAAGTGAGATTATAACTGTCTATGGTGGACAGATGGTAATATGAATATACTGGCAAACACCATAGTAATTGGTGGACAGAGGCAAAATCTAGCATCAGGCCAATAGTCGGGGTGGCGGCAGTGGGGACAAGGAACTAGGCATGGACACAGAGGAAACTCAGGATCAGGGTAAACCAGACACAGGATTAAGGTTTTCACAGGCCAACATTATCACAGAAAATGACTCAATGACCAAGCACAGAGCAAGGACAAGATAATAATATTTGCAAAGAAAAGGAGCAGAAAGGAGGAACACAACAGGTACAAGAAGAACCCATAAAAAGGACGTTTCTAAGGACTTTCAATGGCACAACTGGTAACTAATATATAACACTCTGAGTCACCCAATCATGAATGAATCCCAATAAATCCAGGTACATGCTTGCTCTCTGCCATGCTATTTATCAAAGCCAGCTGAAACCATGAAACACGTTTGAATAGGTACAAGTAAGTTGTTGTTTAAGCATGGGCAAAATTGCACTTGTGCTTACTGTACTTCCGTAAATGAGGCCTCTCATTTCTATCTTTTATCTTTTATACTCAATCAACAGCTTTGTAATCACTGTGGTGCCTGGGGGAAGCGTTGTCTTTTATCAAATCAATTAAATATCATGCCTTTCAATGGATCAGCGTGTACGAATTTACACTTCTTGACAAATTATGCAAAACTTCTGCTAATCTTTTAATCTCCTCCACCAAGTGTATCAGTAAGTAGGGAAATCATTGCCTATTCAGCACCCACTGTCTGGGAACGGCTGGAGAAAGAGGAAATTCAGAGGAGGACTCATAGAGATTTCTGTAATTCAAAAGAAAAATCCAGATGGAAGGAATATACATCTGAAAACAGCAGTAGAACAGAACAGAAGCCATTTGTAAGTAAAGCCTAAAATTTAATATGCGTATTTTATACACTGTGTCAGCTTAGGAATTTAAAAAAAACCTACAGTATAAAAGTAATGATTTTGGCCATGATTCAATGTAAGTGTAGGGGTTGTCAGAAACCACAAATGAGTGATGAGTGAAACTGCCCTGTTTTGCATCATCAAAAATTAGCAAAATGGTCACAAATGCATTGGAGTCAGTGGGGATATTTTTCAACATGTTTTTTTTTTTATTGACAAATGCATTAGTGTCAATGGGTGGTTTTATTTGCTCCAAATACATTGGGATCAAAGGGCATTTTGTCTCAAGCCAAATGGATTGGAGTCAGTGGGCACATTTTTCATAATGACTTCTGATTTTCCATAGCAATCCTGCCATTATGGTTTTCACCCATATGCAGCTATTTTGGGGATGCATGGTGCCTATAGACCAGAGGTCCCCAAATTTCTTTACCCATGTGACATATTTAAATTTAAAAAGAATCTGGCAACAACACAAGCATGAAAATTGTTACTGGGGGTGCTAAATAAGGGATATGGTTGTTTTCTTGGAACCCCCTATGGGGACCAGCATCCTCCAGGAGGTTCTGTTTGGTATACAGCTGGTCTTTATGCAATCAAAACTTGCCTCCAAGCCAGGAATTCAAAAACAAGCACATGCTTTAAAGCCACTGGGAGCAACATCCAAGGGGCCTAGGAGGAACGTGTTGCTCATAAGCCACTGGTTGGGGACCACTGCTATAGACCATACAGCCTCAGCACATATATCCTTTGATGTAGGGATGTGATCAAGTACACCCATTTAAGCATTCCTTTTTATGTTCTGTTGTTTTTACTTCTATTGGGCATCTAGCTTATTCATTGCCTCTGTTAGTGAGTTCTAAAGCGTTCTTTACTTATATTTTGTCTTTGCCTGTTCTTGACCTCTTTGTGGTGCCGGCCCTACATTAGATTTTCTTCTGGATCCTGCCCAGAGTCTGATTAATTTAAAGCAGAAGGATATAACAAAACAATGCAATAAGGCAATGGATAGATAACTGGCTAAAAGATAGACTACAAAGAGTGGTGGTAAATGGAACATTTTCTAATTGGACCAGTGTTGTTAGTGGGGTACCGCAGGGTTCTATACTGGGTCCCTTGCTTTTCACCTTGTTTATTAATGACCTGGATGTGGCCATTGAAAGTACGGTTTGTATTTTTGCAGATGATACTAAATTGTGCAGAACTATAGGTTCCATGCAGGATGCTGACACTTTGCACAGTGATTTGTCTAAGTTGGGAAACTGGGCAGCAAACTGGAAAATGAGGTTCAATGTTGATAAATGCAGGTTATGCACTTTGGAAAAATAATATAAATGCAAGTTATACACTAAATGGCAGTGTGAGAGCGACAAGATGGGGTAACCACTTAGAACAATATAGCAAAGTCTTCATGAAATGGTATTTGACACCACAAAAACTGGCCTATATATATCCGGGTACATCACCTAGCTGCTGGAGGCAATGTGGAAATGTTGGCTCCCTCATACACATATTTTGGGAATGTCCCAAACTAACACCACTCTGGGAAGAAACTGAGAACTTTTTGAGGACTAAGCTGAATGTAAACATAAAAATTACTGCAGCCATAGGATTGCTACACATTCTCCCATCGGAAATGGAAGCAGGTGCAACATTTATAATACATCATATCCTATTTGCGATCAGAGCCCTGATTGCTAGACTATGGAAATCAACTAATTCACCCAATCTGACACAGATACTGAAAGAAGCGCAATACAACATGCAAATGGAAGAAGCAATAGACTGTAACACCAAAAGGAGAAATACGTATGAACACAGCCTTGTGGAAAGTCTGGAGGCAGACCCAAATACTAGAAGTATGCAAGCAAATGCTGCCACCACAAGATGGTCAAATAATGTTATCATAATGCCCAAACAGTTACAATGCATAGTTAATTTGGCGTTAAACTCATTTACAAATGAAGTGCCTCTCTCTTCCCTTTCTTCCCTTCATCTCTCTTTAGTTCCCTCTCTCTGACTTTCTCTCCTCCTAGCTCTTATCTCCACCTTCCCCGTACTAATGAAGCCAGAGTCTCACACAGTACTCTAACTAAACTATGGAAAATGTATATAAGAGAAAACATTTTGCTGTATTCCTCTTGTTAATTCATTAAACTGTGAAACTCAATAAAAAAATAGTTTAAACTAAATGGCAGTGTGTTGGGAGTTTCCTTAAAGGGAAACTGTCATGGGAAAACATGTTTTTTTGAAAACGCATCAGTTAATAGTGCTGCTCCAGTAGACTTCTGCACTGAAATCCATTTCTCAATAGAGCAAACAGATTTTTTTATATTGAGTTTTGAAATCTAACATGGGGCTAGCCATTTTGTCAATTTCCCAGCTGCCCCTGGTCATGTGACTTGTGCCAGCACTTTAGGAGGGAACTGATTTCTTTTCAATGTAACTGAATAGTACACAGTGGGACATGGGTTTTACTATTGAGTGTTATCTTGTGTTAGGGAGCTGTTATCTGGTTACTTTCTCATTGTTCTGTTGTTAGGCTGCTGTGGGGGGGAAAGGGAGGGGGTGATATCACTCCAACTTGCAGTACAGCAGTAAAAAGTGATTGAAGTTTATTAAAGCACAAGTCACATGACTTGGGCAGCTGGGAAATTGACAAAATGTCTAGCCACATGTCAGATTTAAAAATGAAATATAAAAAAATCTGTTTGCTCTTTTGAGAAACGGATTTCAGTGCAGAATTCTTCTGGAACAGCACTATTTACTGATGCATTTTGGAAAAAAAAAATTCCCCATGACAGGTTCCCTTTAAGTGAGAAGGATCTTGGGGTTTTTATAGATAACAAGTTGTCTAATTCTGGGCAGTGTCTGTAGCTACTAAAGCAAATAAAGTTCTGTCCTGCATAAAAAAGGGCATAAACTCAAGGGATGAAAACATAATTGTACCTCTTTATAGATCCCTAGTAAGAGCTCATGTGGAGTATGCAGTGCAGTTTTGGACTCCAGTCCTTAGGAGGGATATAAATGAGCTGGAGAGAGTGCAGAGACTAAGTGCAACTAAACTGGTTAGAGGGATGAGACTGGGACACTTCAATTATGAGACTGGGAGACTGTCCAGGTTGGGCTTGTTTTCTCTGTATTACACTAAATACATTAGAGGACATTATAGACAAATATTACCCATAAAGAGGATCCGCACCAGAGGCCACCCCTTCAGACTAGAAGAAAAGGACTTTCATTTAAAGGAACAGAGTAGGTGGTTCTTCACAGTGAGGACAGTGAGGTTGTGGAATGCACTGCCGGGTGATGTTGTGATGCTCATTCTGTTAATGACTATAAGAGGGGGATGATTTACAGGACAGACATAATACAAAGGCTATTGTGATACTAAACTCTATAGTTAGTATAGCTATGGGCATATATGGTTTGTGTGAGAGAGTGGAGGGGTGTGTGTATATGCTGGGTTTTAATCTGGAGGGGTTGAACTTGATGGACTTGGTCTTTTTTCAACCCAATTTAACTATGTAATTATGTATTATAGTCAATAATGAGAAAGAAGCTCCAACACCTTTAGCAAGTGAAGGTTCATGCCGTTAAACTATATCATTACAATGTGTACAGCCAAAGGAAGTAAATAGTGATGGGTGAATCTGGGGCCGCCGGCATCCAAATATGGACACTCGCGTCCAAAACGAGACAAAGGCAAATTTTCGCCAGGCAAATTTTTGCAGGTGTTTCACACTTAACGGGGTCTCTTGAGAACTCCTACTTACACTCTTTACATTGCATTTAATGTACAATGTGAGGATCCTAAGGAGGGAAATGACAAGGGTAAAAACATACATTTAAATGTCAACAGTGACCCACTATAAGTTTTCTGAAGGTTGCCATGTGATTGACCCATAGGCTCTTCATTCATTTCTGTTCTTGGAATTATTACATTATAATATTTGAGATGTATATATACCATTGTTAAAAGAAGACAAATAAAACCTGATCCACAGCAAAACACAATGACAGAATGACTTGGATTCAATAAATGTTAAACCATTGCGTCCTTTATACCCAACATTTGAATCTGTTAAGTGCAAGGTCATCTGGAATTGAATCCGGTGTTTGTTTGAAAGCTGCTCCTCTTTGCCCTCGTACAATCTGTTTAATATTATCCTACGCAGTTCTTCTCTAGCTTTTTGATAATAGTATTAGTAATCATTTCCAGTTGTGGGAATGGCAAGGGTCTATGTTTTGTTGGAAGTATGATCATTTCTTCCAAACATCTGGGGAAAATTATTGTAGTAAAAAAGACTCTACCATTGCCATGTGTTAGACAAATCTTTCTTATACCTGAAACTGATATTACTAGAGGTTAACAGGCAAGAGGAGGTGATACATTAGTAAGCTCTATAGGCTAGCACACCAACTCCATGAAAAGGTGATTATGAAGATTCTCATTCATCCAGGTCATGGTATATCTAATACAAAGTAACTCAAAACAAAAGGACTTGCTGAGACTTGTTTATATATTGTATAAACCGTCTAAGATGGTTTAAGACGTGCTCTAGGCCAATCTCCAGCTGACGCCTATGGAAGGCTTCCATTGCTCTTGAAGAAGCAGCAACTCATCATCATCTTTGCTGATTTCCTAACGTATTGCCTCCCAGAACAACCAGCAGAACATTAGAGGAGGAGTGAATGATGCCTGGGGGCAGATTGCTGGGGTGTGAGGGTTGGCTGTTTATGTCAGTGGGTGGGCAATTATGGGGCAAGAACTGGGGCAATTCTGTCCAGGTGTCAGAACCATAAAGCTGTTAATTAACACAGTAAATCCAAAATATACTAAGAGGGAGAAGTGAAACCCTCCTTCAGTGTTTAGGTAGCAATGAATCATATATGGTGCTGGTTTTACATTGGGCTAAAAATTATCATTATCTTTAAAAATTGCCCCTTTATTGGTACTCCACCTTTGATCCACCAGGGTCCCTGTCCATGGTTCAGACGAGGGGTGGGAGTGCTCTAAGGGATCCTGTCAGAAGCATAGTAGGAGGGGGAGGAGCTGAGGGAGGAGATCAGGAGCGAGTGGCTGGCCGGCTTGCTTGATAGATTGATAGACAATTGCCTGAGGACCCAATACTTTTAGCCCCTGCATCCCACTGCTGGCAATACCAACTAAATAGGAAGGAATAACTCTAACTCTGAAAAAAAAACTCACACGGAGCCTGGAGTAAATATTGTAAGAATGGGGACACAAAGCCTTACAGGCGTCTTTCTTATGTTAGTTTACACCACACTTGTGTTGATTAAGAGAAGCTTTGCAATGTAGGGGGGTATAGCTCAGCAGTAGAGCAAATCTGGGTGCCCCATTCTCAGCTTTATGTTAAATCAATAGACTAGTGTTTGGGGAAATAAAAGAACAAGCCCAAGTCATACTTTCCATTGCCGTCCTTTCCTGCACTGAAACATGACAATGAGTGCAAGAGGGCTAATCCCTAATGTTACATGGAAGTCAGGACAGGCCTAGCTCAGTGATAACATTTAGCTCCCCAGCTGTGGCTGAAAAAGCCTATGCCCAAAAGCAGTAGAACTTACTGTATACATTCTAATGGCAGTGTTTGCTGAGGGTCAGGAGCTTCTCTAGGCCAATCTCCAGCTGATGCCTGTGGTTTTAACACTCAGGAGGGTGCTATTGCTCTTGAAGAAGCAGCCTTTAGATCTGCTATGGTCCCCATCCGTGGTTTACATGAGGGGTGTGTGTGTTCTGATGCTTCTTGTCAGAAATAGCTTTTTGGTTCCCTATCAGGTCCGGCCCAACTGCTCATTGCTACGTTTTTCTTTTCTCTGGTGGGTTAAACTGGTAGATGCATTTATTTTCTTTTTGTGTCAAATCCTGAAATAGTTTCTAAGGGGAACATTCATTTAAAAAAGTTAATAAGGGGTTGTTTTACTGCTGGTAGCAAACAGCATTTTCCCCCCTCTCTTTCCCTCTGTCTGCTAATTAATGGGGAGGAGTTAATCAGGTAAATTCTGATCAGCCTCTCTATTATGTGGTTTAAAACTTCCATAAATTTTTCATTGCACAAGCGAGTGTTGCATGTAAATTAAGTATTGAGCAGCGTTAAAAACCTTAAACTAAACTAAAAAGGAGTTTGTGAGGAATTGCACTTGGGAGACTGTAAGTACCCAATGTAAATATGAGTGCAAGTGGGTTTGCTGGTATTACTCAGTGTGTGTCTTGTCACATGTATGTAGTGTTGGAGCAGCAGTTCCATTCAGTATTTACATGTAAGAGATGTTGTGGGTTTTCATCTTGGAATCTGAACTGCAGACTCTAAGGGATGAACTTGCAACACTGAGAGCAGAGGCAAATGAGGGGGAGGAAAGGAGTCACAGAGCAACCACTGGCAGGGGCTAGTTGAGAGGTGGGGAGGAGAAGGGGCAGTGGAGGCTAATGAGGGAGGAAGGTTTGTGACAGTCAGGAGGGGAAGTAGGGGACAGAAGGGCTGGTCCACAGCTTGTCCAAAACAGCAAATTCACAGTTTTAGCTGAAGATGCTGGGGAGGAAAGCTCTGGCATGTATGGAGCAGGCTGAATCTCAGAGCACCCTGGGAGTCAGTGGTTCTAATACGGGTGGTGGGGGGAGTGCAAGCTAAAATAAGGTAGGTTCTATTTATAGGGGGTTCAATTATTAGAAAGGTGGATAGGGTAATCTGCCATAAGGCCCCTACATGCTGAACAGTCTGCTGCCTGCCTGGTGCTAGGGTTCAGCATGTGGTGGAACGAGAGAACAGATTATTGGGAGGGGCTGGGGAAGACCCAGTGGTCTTGGTACACATAGGTACCAATGACAAAGTTAGAGGAGGTGGTGAAATCCTCAAGAACAATTTAAAAAAACTAGGTATAAAGTTGAGGGAGAGGACTTCCAAGGTAATTTTCTCAGAGATTTTACCTGTGCCACAAGCAACGCTAAGAAGGCAGTGGGAGCTTAGGGAGATAAATACGTGGCTGAGAGATTGGTGTAGGGAGGAGAGTTTTGGGTTTTTGGAGAACTGGGCTGATTTCTCAGTCTGCTACAGGTTCTTTGCTAGGGATGGACTGCACCTCAATGATGATGGTGCAGCTGTTTTGGGAGAGAAGATGGCTAGACAGTTTGAGGAGATTTTAAACTAGGCATGGGGGGGTTTGAAACATAGCTAAATGACTTTGTTTTGGAGGGACAGAGGCAATATAAAAGGAGGAGGGGTGTAAGGACTCACTCCGGTGGTCTAGTGGGCAGCGGGGTCCACCGCCGATTCCCACTGCAGAGCTCCTCTTTCTCCTGTGTCTGGTTCCTCTATGGCGCGCATGCCAGTGTGCTTCCTGGTTCATGCGCCGGCGTGATGACATCACTCACAATGCCGTGAAATTCAAAAACTATAAAAGGGGAATTCAGTATTGAGCAAGCTGCCCATTATAGGTTCTGCTATTCCTGGAGTTCCTGGTGCCTGGTGCTATTGTCTGTATCCTGATTACCTGTTTGCCCCATGCCTGCCTGACTACTCCTGACTTCTGTGTTCCTGACATTGGCTTGTTACCTGACTATTCTACCTTCTGTAATCCGACCCTGCCTGCCTGACCATTCTGATCTGATCTCCTGGTTTGACTCTTGCCTGTCTGACTACGTTTATTCTCTGCTTGCCTCGACCCAGCCTGATCTGACTACGAACATGACCTTCTGCCCACAGACTTTGCTACAGTTGCGCCCCTTTGTCTGCCCAGAAACCCTTGCCTTGCACCTCTCATTTTAAGACCTGGGGGCATCCGATTAGCGGCTTTTAGAGGCAGAAGTATGAGCCGTGACCAGGGTGCTTGGCATCGGTTCTGGGTTTAGGGTGCCAACTTTTACAAAGGATATGTCTGTTTGTTAGGCAAGATTTAAAAGCTTATATAAAGGAGGAGGTTATGTTAGAAAATGAAGGGGCAGAAGGCTTATGGGTTGAGTTCTTCAACAATTCTAAAGAGTCCAGCAAATTAATTGTAGGGGTATGCTATAGACCCCCTAATGTAAGTGAGGAGGAGGAGGCTAAGCTCCTGATGCAAATAGAAAAGGCTGCTAGTTTGGGTAAAGTAATGATAATGGGGGATTTTAATTACCCAGATATTGACTGGAGCAACAGTACTGCCAGATCAATTAATGGGAATAAGTTTATAAAATGTTAAATGACAAGTTTATGGTACAGGTTGTTGAGAAGCCAACCAGAAAAAATGCTATTCTGGATCTGGTTATCTAAATGATCCAAAATTTATAGCAAATGTGCAAGTCATTGAACCATTGGGTAATAGTGACCATAATGTTATATCATTTAATGTCTGGTGCAAAAAACTAATTTATACTGGGGCAAGAAAAACCATGATTTTCGGAAAAGCTAATTTTAGTGCCTTGAGGGCTGCCCTTCAGAGCATTGAGTGGGCTATTATATTTTCAGCTAAAACACAGAAATGGTTGTCATTTAAAATGATATTTAATCATTACTGTTCTCAATTTATTCCATTAAGGAGTAAATGTAGAAGCTCTAAGAATCACCCTATGTGGCTTAATACAGAAGTAAAGAAGTTAATAGGAAAGAAGAGAAAGGCATTTAAAAACTACAAATATGCTGGGACAGATGTATTTAATCAATTTATTAATAATAATAATAATAACACTATAATAAATGTTGTAAATCCGTTATCCAGAAGGCAAAGAAAGTAAATGAAGAGTTAATTGTGGCACAGGCGAAAACTAAGCCTAATATTTTTTTTTAATCTTTTAATAGTAAAAATATGCAGATTGAGAGTGTTGCTCCATTAAATAATGGTACCAGTTTGGTTGTAACAGATACAGAAAAGGCAAATGTGCTAAATCAGTTCTTTTATTCAGTGTATACAATAGAGGAGTCTGAGTTCCCAGGCTCACTTCATAGCTGTACTGATGGCTCAGCTCAATCTAGTCAGTGGCTGGCTCAGGATATGATTCATAAAGCTTTAATAAAAATGTACAGTAGAACCCCCATTTTACATCCCCTGATTTTAAGTTTCCCCTCATTTTACATTGTTGTTTTGTGGTCCCACCTATATATTATGCATAATACATTTCCCTGATTTTAAGTTTTCCCTCATTTTACACAATTTTTTTCTGGTCCCATGAAAAACTTAAAATGGGGGTTCTACTGTATTTAAACAAGGCTCCAGGGCCTGATGGCATAAACTGCCAGGTTCTAAGAGAGCTTAGTTCAGTTTTAGACTAGCCCCTATTTCTGATTTTCTCAGATTCGCTTTTGTCTGGTATGGTGCCTTTGGACTGGAGAAACGCTGATGTCATTCCAATATTTAAAAAGGGATTACGATCTCAGCCTGGCAATTATAGGCCAGTAAGTTTGACATCTGTGGGGATAAATGATTTGAAGGTTTGCTAAGCGATTGCATTAAAAAATTATGTATCCCTTATGGTCCCTGTCCATGGTTCAGACAAGGATGGGCATGTTCTAAACTGCTGAAACACAGTAGGAGGGGGAGGAGCTGAGGGAGGAGATAAGGAGTATGTGGCTGTCCAGCTTTTTTGATAGATAGACAATGGCCTGAGGACCTAGAACTTGTAGCCCCTGTATCCCACTCCTGGCAATAACAACTAAATACGGATTCATCTGCAAAAAACCCCACACAGAGGTTGTGTTTTTTCACACTACTACTCAGTGGAAGACTGTGGCAAACAGAAAACATCTAGTGTTTTTTAAAAGTGCTGAGCTTCAATCTGCCCATCTGCTCAATGACAATAGTTTTAGTAATCATCAGAACCTTTTTACAAAGGAGAAAATCTTATACAGAAAGGTTGTTCAAGAGTACTGAGCTTGGTTTGTTGGTTCATACGCCTTGCAGTTCTGGCTACAGCTACTCCTACTCATCTGCCAAAGGAGAAGATTAATGCATGTCTCCGATACCCATGATTCATATGGATATGCCCTGTAGTACAAATGTTTAATTCATCTTGCTTTTGTCAGAATTCATCTAGAGGAGTCATCTGATGCTTTCCTCTTTTTTTTATACAGAAAGCAACATTAGAAAACGATCCTCTCCATTCCATTAAACTGGCAGAAATGACCAGCAGATGGAGGTGTCAAATCCACTATAGTAGCAGTGTCAAAACTGCAAATATCTTGAAAAGCAGAAAGAAATACTTCATGAAAATTTTAGATCACTTTTATAATAGCAAAGCATTATAATGATTTCAACATTAGTTATTTTGTTGTAATATTTTGTAATATATTTTTTTTATTTAGGGGTCCGTTTATTAAGGGAAAAGCTCAAGTTTTCAGAGGGAAAAAAACTTGTATTTTCAGAGATTTATTATACTCCAAAGCTGCTAAAAATCCGAATCTGAAAAAACTCCATCTCAAATCTGTCGAGGTCATGTAGAAGTCAATGGCAGATGTCCCTAAAGTTGTTTATTGACAACATGATCTCCGATGGATAATCTGATTAATTCTGGGTTGAGTTTTCTCTTTGATTATTTGATAAAGTTGAGTTTTCAGAGCATTAGTTGTACTATTTTAATTCCCGCACTAATTTGACAAAACATTTTTTTTTCGCCCTAAATTTTTCTAGAAGAACTATTGATAAATGAGTTCAATTTGTGGATGGGAGTTTGGTTGACTTTGTTTCAATTTAAAATAATTTGATTCATTTTTAATAAATAACTCCTTTGTTGCTGCCTTTGCATTGTATTTGTTTTGGGATATCCAATGGCTGAAATCAATCGCCTGCAGAAACATTCTTCAATTGCCTGTCCCAAAGCTATATCATTTCCTCACCTCTCCACGATTTCAAATCGGAATTGTTTTTTATCAGTCAGTCAGTAATGAAACTCACAGTTTCTCTATTTAAGCGAGACGGGGTCACAGTGAACACTTTCAAAGTAGGAAAAGTGGCCATGGTTCCAGAAATTAAGCAGAAAGCTGTAAAATGAATTTGAATGCATCCCCATGTCATTAGAAACTGAAAGCTGAGCAAAGTGCCTCCACCAAACCCTGCCTTGTGCTTTTCATGTTTCGGTCTCGCCGCACAGCAGAATAACATGAAACAAAACTTTGGAAGCCTTCCAAATCCATTTGCCTTCTCTAATTCATGCTTTAGAATTAGTAAAACATTAACAGTGCCTGGAAAGGCTCTACCATTAACTTGCCTGTCAGATTCTAGACTCAAATTATCTAAGCACTTAGCAGGCAAGGCCTTAATGAATATTATATATTTACTTTAAAATTCTCTATTAACAAATAATGATAGCTGGAATCTATAGTGAGTGCTTTTATACATTTTACCATTGAGATTTCCTAAAATGATTATTTTGTATGATTATTATTATTATTATTATTATTAATAATAATAATGATTATTAATAATAATCCCTAATACAAGTAGCCTGCTTATGTATTGTCTGTTTACCATCAGTCTATCTATCCCAGGGTTCCTTAATCTTTTTCTGAGAGGCCCGAATTCATACTGAAAGTTAACTTTGTGACCTAAAGGACATCACAGCAGAATAAGGACCCGCACAAAGGTTAAGACTCATTACTCTAATTTATTTTGGTCCATCTCTAGGTCAGTCATCTATCCTCTCTCTCTCTGTAATCTGCAAAGAGAGGAGCAATTTTATATTAACTTTCTATTGTGAATAAGATGTTGGTGAGGCAGTTGTCAGGATATGGGTTTTTCAGTCCCTTGTCATTAAGTGGCATATTATACCACACGGGATAATAGAAGCATGAGGTCTCTGTCACTAGAGACTCAACACTCAAGTGGTTCTTGATGCTTTCCCGTGTGGTGGCATTTTCCTGCTGTCTACTGCATGGGAGTGCATGAGTTACCAGTACCTGAACCTATGAACACAGGGGGAGGCAGTTGGAGATGTTTGTATTTGTATTTAAAAAATGTTTTTCTAATTAAAACAAATGGTTTTACATCCATTTTGGTGGCTCAGTGGATTCCCTTGAGTTTTGGGATACCCATTTTTTCCCTGAGCTGAGGGTCGGGGGCCCATGCACCTTGACCATTAATTCTGGTTGTTATCAGCTTAATTGTGTGGGCTGGCACAATACTGGAACAACAAAGAAGTGGTGGAATCAAAAAAAGTATTTATTGAAAGAAAAAGCATTAAATAAAGAGTAGCCCTATGTGGTGAGTTACATTTACATCGTTTATCTGAGGCACCTTATTTTGGGAGTTACTACATCTCACTTGTGTCGGGAAGCAACACACGCATTTTACTTGGGGGGGTGCCAAATTATGGGTGTGATTGGCCATTTGGTAGCCCCTATGCAGACTGGCAGCCTACAGGAGGATCTGTTTAGCAGTACAGCTGGTTTTTATGGTTGTGGAACACTGATTTGTATCATCAGGTGCTCCAAATAATGAATCAAAGGACCCAGTCTAATTAAAGTATAATTCCACTAGCAGGGGTGTAACTAATTTGTAAGTGAACTATTTTAGACTGCTGAGGACCCCAGAAATATAGAGGGCATCAATCTCTGTAAACGCAATATATATAATGAAACTATCCTGCAAGGAATGGCCATCATTTCTATCTCTCGGCAATCCTATGCCTGTTGACTGAGTAGGCAGTTTGCTGGGCTTCACAGATTAAATGATATCAATCTTAAAAAATTGCTAAATTGCCTTATTTGTCAACATGCTTCCCACGGTTCAGTGAGGTTCTTCGGTGCCAGGGTTAGAATTGAGTGCGTTCACTATCCAGAATAAATGCTTCTTGTACTAGGAACAAAACAAACAGAATCCGCACATGTTAGTGGAAGGGGGGGGGGGTAAGGAGAGCTTCTTCTTCTCATTCTACAGCCTTTTAGTACTTCCCACATATCAGTCAACACAAATAACTTCATTTTCTACAGTCATTTCAACAGTCATTTAAGAAAGGGCCGTGGGGGTTTTTAATTGCAATTCATTACCATCCCTCCTTCTGCTCCTAATATTGCTTGGTTCTGGATAAACTTTATCTAATTTGTGTATAAATTGTACATATCTATTTTTACCTTTTTAAAATATATATATATTTTTTTTTTTCTTTACATCCCCGTGATTTGAAATTCTTCCCATATTTTAAACCATTTTTGGGTCCCCTAAAAAAGGGATTTCTCCTGTAGGTATGTATATTGGGAGCAAACAGATTTTTTTATATTCAGTTTTGGAATCTGACATGGAGCTAGACATTTTGTCAGTTTCCCAGCTGCCCCCAGTCATGTGACTTGTGCTCTGATAAACTTCAATCACTCTTTACTGCTGTACTGCAAGTTGGAGTGATATCACCACCTCCCTTTCCCCCACCCAGCAGCCTAACAACAGAACAATGGGAAGGTAACCAGATAGCAGCTCCCTAACACAAGATAACAGCTGCCTGGTAGATCTAAGAACAACACTCAATAGTAAAATCCCATGTACCACTGTGTTCCATTCAGCTACATTGAGAAGAAAAAACAACAGCCTGCCAGAAAGCAGTTCCCTCCTAAAGTGCTGGCACAAGTCACATGACTGGGGGCAGCTGGGAAATTGACAAAATGTCTAGCCCCATTTCAGATTTCAAAACTGAATATAAAAAAATCTGTTTGCTCTTTTGAAAAATGGATTCCAGTGCAGAAGTCTACTGGAGCAGCACTATTAACTGATGTGTTTTGAAAATAATATGTTTTCCCATGACAGTATCCCTTTAAGTCTTAAGGCCACCATCTTCAACAGATTACAATTTATTCAAATAATCCACATTTTTATATATGATTTCCTTTTTCTGTGTAATAATAAAACATTAAGTTGTACTTGATCCCAACTAAGATATAATTAATCCTTATTGGAGGCAAAATCAGCCTATTGGCTTTATTTTTTGTTTTTCTAGTAGACTTATGGTATGAAGAGCTTAATTACAGAAAGATACCTTATCTGGAGAACCCTAGGTCCAGATAAATCTGGATAAAAGGTTCCATACTTGTACAAAACCAAAATAACAAATACATTTTTTTTTAAAAATCTGAAGCAAGCGAGTACTCTGCGGTGCCTGGGCGAGAATCACTTCTTCCTGACGTATTTCACTTCATAATGAAAGGCAGCAACATACACACTTAAAAGTATTCCCTTTGTGTAATTGTGTAGCAGGCACAATTACTTAGAGGTCTGTTAATCAAAGGTAAGAAAACCTCTGAATTGATTTAAAATGGCCACTCCATGGCTAAATACAATGGAAGTGCTACTGATCCGGCCAAATTAACTACAGACATAGAGGAAAAAGAAGAGGAATTGATCAATGCACATTCCCTAGTCCCCTGTTACATAAATAATCTATGCAGTTGCATGTGTACAAAGACAGGAGTTTTTAGTTGCAAAATTATGATGATAAAATTGATAAGCCACCATACCACGTCAAGGTAAAAGTCCCCAACTATTTACCTCTGGTCATAATACTCAAATTCGAATGCCTCCCGGCATAAATGCATTACCTGAAATAAAGGTCTCCTGACCTGAGCATTGGCTTTAATCATAGGGCTTAGTCCTCCCCCACCATTAGCTTTCAAGGGTGAGAGATAACCAAGACCACAGCATTGGTTCCATGGGGTTAACCCTCCCCCACTTGCGGATTTTAAGAGAGAGAGACTGCCCAGACCAACGCCCATTTCCAAAGGCTTGTGGTCAGGTGTGGGGTTGCCACATGGAAGCCTGGCCTGCAGCATAGCTGCTAAACTTCCAAAAATAATAGATCTGTTACAATACAAAATGCAAAAAGGCAATGTTGTGGGAGCACTCTATGGCTCAATACTAAAATACAATGGAAGTGCTACTGATCTGGCCAAATTAAGTACAGACATAGAGAAAAAGAAGAGTGTGTTTCGTGGAAAAACTTTGAATTCAGTTGTTCATAAATGGACCCCTTGATAAACAACATAAACAACAATGAGAATAAACTAAAGTTATTTTGTGAAGTGCAATAGTCAGATTACAAAAATTCAGAATATATGTGTATGCTCTGATGCTAATTATATACTGCAATCAAAGTATTGAAGGAATGCCTTCTAAATATTTCAAGCTTTTGTTGAAAATGTTTTTTTTTTTTTACTTATTTAACTTTTCCCACTTACACATTCCATGGAATGCAAGTGATAACATCTGCTAAAACCTCAGTACTGGACTGGGCAATGGGATGATAAGACTTATATGAAATGTTATTCCAGGAATGTAGTCGTCAAAACATGATTATGTAGCAGCCTTTCAAATGAAGAAGAAATTACACTCCCCTTTGCACTCCTTCCGCCCCCCCCCCTGAAATACTAGATGAATTTAGCAAATGTCTATCCTGCCCAAAACCCTCATCCTGCTCCATTGACCCCATACCTTCTCACCTCCTTTATGCAACCTCTGATACAATCTCTCTTGCACTTAGCCACATATTCAACCTTACCCTTTCTACTGGTACATTTCCATCTTTATTCAAAAAAACCTTCCCTTTATCCCAGCTGATATCCAAATTGCTAGAAAGGCTTGTTTACAAATGCCTGGACCAGCATCTCACTTGCAACTCCCGTTTCAACCTCCAGCAATCTGGCTTCTGCCCAACACACTCACCTGAAATTGCATTAACCAAAGTAATCAATGATCTTCTCCTGGCAAAGTCTAAAGGTCACAATTTAATACTCATCCTTCTACATCTCTCTGTAACCATTGACACAGTTGAACACAAACTCCTCCTAGACATTCACAACACTGCTCTTTCATGGTTTACATCTTATCTTTCTTTCCATTCCTATACAGTTACTTTCTCTTACTCTTTCTACTATGTTCTGTTTCTCTGTTGGAGTTCCTCTAGGCTCTTTCTTTGATCCTCTTCTATTCTCACTGTACACTACTTCACTAGGAAACCTTATTCAGTCATATCACCTTTATGCCAATGAAACCAAACTCTACTTGTCTACTCCTGACCTCCAGCATCCTGTCCTTTCCTAAGTTACAGACTGCCTTTCTGCTGTCTCCTTCTGGATGTCACAGCCACCTGAAAACGGAATCATTCTAAAACAGAACTCATTATATTTCCTCCAAGATCCGCTCCTGTCCCTCAGATCTCACTCACAGTTAACAACATGACTTTTCACTTGACCACAAAGACACACTGTCTATGACTCTCATAAGTCTTTTTAACCTCACATCTAAACACTTGCAAAATCTTGTCATATTCAGTTGTGAAACATTGCCCAAATATAGTTGTATCTCAGTTCAGATACAACCAAAACACTTATCCAGTCTTTTATCATCTCCCACCTTCACTACTGCAACCTACTATGCACTGGCTCCCAATCTCCTCTAGAATCAATCTAGAATTCAAGGCATTGAACAATAAAGCCCCTCCCTATATTTCATCCCTGGAACTCTCTGCCTTGAGCTGTCAGACTCTCTCATTCCTTCCACACTAACAAATGCTCCCTAAATCCCTACCCTGGATGGCATGTGGGCAGAGTATTAATTACAACTGTGAGATAGATCTTATTTATAGGAAACCTAGTCTCTAGCACTAGAAGGATGGCTACAGTGGGAAATCCAGGAACCTCTCTTACTGAGTCTAACCACTCACCTTTTAAAGACATGGGGCAACTGACATGACTGGCCAATTACTGACATTCCCCTGAAACAGTCCTCTCTCCCAACTATGAAACAGGCCCAGATCTTGACTGGTGTACCCCTTCTGGGCACTGGGAACACCACATCAAGGTGGTCTTAACTATTTATCCATGCTTAAATAGCAGGAGATGGGAGATGTGAGAGATGGCCATACCATAATTCAGAGCTCTCTGGATGTTGGGAGATTTCATAGCTGGACTAATTAAAAACATGAATTACTTGGAGTCAACTCCTGGAACCTATACTCCTTTGTTTTTCTGCATTTCTTCCCCACTACATAGACAGTGTAAGATACATTTGAGATGCATGCATTAATTTTGAAATCCTGGGACAAAGTTGAGTAAATTGCACTGTAATGTTGCACTTTTCATCCAGCTGTAACTTAGTAATAAAGCATGCAAGTGATTTGTTTGAAGTGGCCTACTAGTAGAACAAAAGCTGTCTGAAAACTTTATCTGCTGAATGTATTGTCCTGTACTTGTCCCTAAACAAATATTTGTGTTGACATTGCAGGTGCATAATTATCTTCAATGTTTATTTAAATCAAGCTGTTCCATATAAAAAGCAGAGCTCAGGCATTTTTGGAGGTTTTGATGTTGGAGGAGAGTGCATTTTTAATCCAATCAATGGCTTTTTGAGCCTGAGACATAATTTATGATCAAGAGAAAAATAATGACTATTATGAAACAAAAGTGAGCGGTAGGCCGAGAGAATGAGAGATTATAACAGACACATATCTTATTTGTAACAAACCCATCACACAATATACTGTATAATATCTAAATTAGAACGTTTCCAATTTTACACATATAAATATAGCCATGTGGTTAATTTGACATCACCCACTTAAACTAGATTATAGTTAGCAATAAATAACTCTCACCAATTTTCATCACCTTCAGAGACTAGCATTATGTCCATTTTTTAACAAGAGAGGTGAGCATTGCACTGGGGAAGAATGATACTTATCACTAAGAATAATTAATACCATGTGAAAATAATTGATTACGGATACTACTACATCGGCCATAAGTATATTTAATAATACATACTCTCACTCTCAGCATCTGGTATCTTACTAGGGGCCCAGTCAACTCTTACCCCTTTCCTGGGGCTTGACCAGACACCAGACACCAGTCTAGCCAAGTGCATTTCAGTAGGACCCAAACACTTTTCACTTTTCTCCCAGTGCCTCAACTATAACCATGAGTCCTTGTTGGGTCTACAGCTGCCCATACTAACTTTTCTATCTCACACTCATATAGTGTGCTATTTAACAAGCTAGGCTTCTCCCTAGCTAAATTCAGTACCTCTTCCTGTGGGCTGCCTCCACAGGTTCAGTGACTACTTGAGTGCCACTCTTCCCCTGACGCATCTGCATTTCCTTCAGAACCTCCCCTTTTTATAACCTCTCTAGACTATGCCCTTTAGGACTTTCCCAAACTCTCTCCCATTACTTTACTCACTAGCTCCCTCTAGAGGCTGCTATACTGTAATTACCCCTATTACCTTTTTAAATAACTCTTTGGATCTATCTAGTGGCCAACCTAATTATGCATTAGCCATTCACTTAACAATTAACATTTTACCCCTTTTACAACCATGACTTTTCTATATACAGCTTCCTCCTTGGTCCAAACTCCAACCTTTTAGAGCCGCTAGGCCTTGACAATATATTTGAGCCATGGACCCTACTGAGAAAGCTCTGCCAGTAGCACTATACTGACAAGAAGAGCAAATTCCCTTCTCAATACTCTGTTGGGCAGAAGGTGTGGCTCTCTACTAAGAATATCCACCTCAAGATTCCTTCTCCCAAGTTGGACTTTAGATTTATTGGTCCTTTCCTATTCTGGAAATTATCAGCTCTGTGGATCTCTGACTCCAATTTCCTCCTGAGATGTTTCATATATCTCCTACTGAACCTGACCGCTAACCGCTTCTCTTCTGGACAATTTCCTCCTACTGTTGTCATTGTTGATGGTCAGCAGGAATATGAATTTGAAAAAATTGTGTTCTCAAGATTGTCCAGAGGCTCCTTACAATACCTGATTCAGTTTCAGTCCAGAAGAATGTTCCTGGGTAAAACACTCTGATGTCCATGCTCCACAGTGATTGCCTCCAAAATCTGGTCATACTGGTCCAGTGACCCCCCCACTCCAAGATGACAAAGCCTATGGCCACATAGTGATGTCACTGCGCCATGTCATGAAGACATCTTGCTGTGTTTTGGCTTGAAAATTCAAAATAAAAGGAATGCCCAGAACCAGGTTCAGTGCCCAAATATAGGTCTTTATTAGTAAATAGTCATGGGCGAATTTATTCGCCAGGCGCGAATTCGCTGCAAATTCCCACGATTCACCATTGGCGAATAAACTTGCAAAAATTCGCCGGTGGAAAAAAACGTAACACACATAAAAAAACATGTCATCATTTTTGACACGCATCACGTCGCTTTCACCGCACGTTGCATTAAAAAGCGTGACGCGACTCATTTCATGAATTTTTCTCCAATTCGCGAATTCTATTGTAAATTCGCTACATTTTTGGCGAAACGGAATAGATTCACCCAACACTATTAGTAAAGTCCCTTAGTGCTCCTAAAATGTTATTTTGCCTCGATCATTTGGTTTCTGACCTCCTGTCTTTGCCTGGATAGGACTACAAGCTTTATTAACCCTTAAGATACAGCAAATTGGAATTTCTGCATACGTCTTCTTCATTTCCCGATTCCAACCTACTAGAGCTGCTGGGCCCAGACACTGAATAGCCTCTAATGGGAATTATCATAAAACTAAATCTAGAATCTAATATCATGTAGTGTTGCCTTGCGCTGTTAAAACTGATCTGTTTACTTCAGAAACACTACTATAGTTCATATAAACAAGCTGCTAAGTAGCAATGGCGGAAAATGAAATACGACTATATGGCACAGGATAAGTAATGGATAACAGATAACATTATGTTCTACAGAGCTTATCTGCTGTGTAACTTAACCCTTTCTCCTTTGAATGGCTGCTCCCATGGCTACACAACAGCTTATTTATATAAACAATAGTAGTGCTTCTGAAGCAAACACTGCATTTTTACCAGTGCAGGGCAACACTGCATTATATTTTTATTACTTTAAAACAATTACATTTTTTGATTTTACTGGTCCTTTAAGGTAATCAGAGGAAAACTAAGAAAATCCTTGTGAAATGCCACCAAGGCAACAATGAATTTTACATTCTACTTCTGCAGGATGAAAATGAGGTGATAAGTGATCCAAGTCCCACAAGGGTCCAATGGACAAGGCCAGGTGCTGATATTGGCAAGCTGTTATTGAAACAAAATGCCTTGTGTCCAATGATTTCTGGTAAAACATAACAACAGTATATAATGCACAATATGGAGGAACAAAATAAAAAACAGAAAGTGGTGATTAACAATTAAAATCCATAAAAACCTCAACTCAAAACCCAAGAAAAATGATGGGAAAACACAGATCTAAAAGGAAAAAATAGTCCTGTTTGTGCTTAGGGTAATTAGTTAAGGTCACACAGCCAATGTTTATTCATGAACTACTTTTTTATGCAACTCATTTGTTTTTGACCACAAACATTCCCTTTGAAATTGCCTTTTGCCTGTGCCTTAAAAGGAGACCCCATATGTAAATGATTAAATACAATACAATTCAGAGTGTGTTTGATGTCACTTCTGAAGTTTGGGCACAAGAGACATTAGTGAATTATCTAAAACCTCAGAGATGCCGTCGTAGTCTCATTATAATCCTAATGATGGAAGCTGCCGAAATAACTTATTTTTGCCAGGCGAACAGTTTGCGGCATATTTTTCAAAGTCAGGTATCTGACTATTGACAACAGTGGTGTTGGCAGTAGATATTTGCACAAAGACATGATGCACAGACAGAGCCAATGGATGTAGCTGTGAATTTAATGCCATAGTTGGTGTGAGGGGCTTAACATTGGGGCGACACATGACATTTTGCTGCTAATATTCCATTGACCTCATAATAATAAGAAAGACTCTAATTAGCAGGAATCCTAATTAGATTGTGCTGGCTATTTGGAGGGACTGCTGTACACGGTGAAAATACTGGATTTTGGGACTACTGGCTTTTAATAATATATGATGTCTAGTGGCATCTTTTTGGCAAGGTTTTCGTTTGTAAAGACTTAGGGGCCGATTTACTAAATTCACATGTATTCATGTGAATAAAATCAAATTCGATCGAATTCAATGGAATATTTGATCGTAGGATCTATTCGATTGGTCGAATATGCAAATTTGCCATTCGATCAGCGGATAAAATAAAATCTTTAAAATATTCGACTGCCTACTTCGCCAGATTGGACCTACTGAATTGCAATAGAAGCCTATGGGAACCCCCCCCATAGGCTTCTGAGTCTAAGTCCTGATTCAAATAGAATCGTAAGAATTATTTGAATGATCGAATGATTTATTCGACTGATCGAATAAATTATTCGACTGATCGAATAAATTTATATTCGATTGTCGAATGATCGAATATCAAATAAAAGGTAGCCTAAAACTATTCAATTAGCATTCGACGATCGAATGCTAATCGAATATAGAATTTTGTCGAGCTAATTATGGGGAATAATAGTAAATTTGCCCCTTAGGGGCAAATTTACTAAATTCACGTGAATAATTCGAAGTTCGAATTTAAAAAAAATTCGAATTCGAATCTTCGAATATGCAAATTAGGCAAATTTGACCATCGAATAATTCGAATATCCAAATAAAATTACTTCCCCTTTAAATTTTGTTCGACCACCTACTTCGCCAGAACCAAGCTACCGAATTGGGAATCATTAGTTTTGATTGAATAAAAAAAATTCGATCGATTGATTAAATAGTTCGAATCGATCGATTCGAACGATTGATCGATCAAATTTTTTTTTATTCGGTCGTTCGATCGATTTCATTGCAGTAAAATCCTTCTAATTCGACGGTCGAATTCGAAGGATTTTACTTCCCTTTTATTCTGCCCCTTAAAGTGGTCACACACGGGCAGATTAGTGCTGCCGTTATTGATCCTTTAGACCAATTCACCAGATTATCTACCCTTGTGTGGGAGCTTCCAACGAGTCTTCCTAAAAATCAGCCAGATATCAATCGGGCAGCTCCGAGGACCTTATCGGCCAGTTGACCAAATTCTCTCTTTCTTCTCTTTTTGGTTCCAAATTCATGTTACTGTGGCTTGGAATGGAAGGTTTCCTCTCGATATTTGGGATTTCATAACCTGAAAAAACCTGGGCTTAAATAAGTACTCTAGTACCTAGTACCTAGTACTCTACTTCTAGGTTATAGACATGACCCTAGGCCTATCTTCATGCAGAAGCAGGGGTTCAGTCCTAACTTTAGCCCCACTCTATCCCCTGCGGAGAAATTAACCAACTATGAAGGAGGAGGCTGCAGTCTGACTCATAATGGATTTTCGACATACCCTGCAGGTAGAAGAATTGCTGAAGTTCTCAACATGCCAAAGTAGTACTTCTGGGGTCTTATACAATGACCCACTTGGTCTCCGTCGCTGGTGTCTACTGCCCTCTGGCTTGTACTCTCTTCATTTTCAGGGACCCTTTCCTGTAGTATTCCATCTTTGATGAAGTGACTTACTAAACCACAGGAATGCTCCCTACAAACTAGAGGTCCTCCTGCCCTCTTCTTTTTCATGGATCTCTAGGATAACTATTAGCTATGGCTGTAGTTTCCCATTTCTCTTATTGAAATGAATAACAATACTATCATTTTCCTATTCTCAGAATACAGAATTATTTGAGTCTGTCCAAAAGGGAGATGCATTTGTTATGCTTGATATTAAAGGGGTTGTTCACCTTTAAATTGCCTTTTAGTATGATGTAGAGAGTGGTATTGTTGGACAATTTGTAATTGGTTTTCAGTTTTTAATCATTTGTGGGGTTTTGGGTTACTTAGCTTTTTATTTAGCATCACCAGCAATCTGGTTCCTAGGGTCCAAATAACCCTAGCAGCCATGCATTGATTTGAATAAGAGACTGGAATATGAATATGAGAGGCCTGAATAGAAAGATGAGTAATACAAAATAACAATACATTTGTAGCTTTACAGAGAATTTGTATTTTAGAGCCATTGACTACCATTTGAAAGCTGGAAAGAGTCAGAAGAAGAAAACAAAAAATTTAAAATCTATAAAAAGGAATATGTGAAAGCTGTGAAAAGTTGCTTGGAATTAACCAGTCTATTACATTCAAAAAGTTAATCCAAAGGCAATCCCCCCGTTTAAATATTAACCGTAGTATTTTTCAATTAATTAAGCCTTCTAGACTTCTATTCCTTTAAATAGTGGATTATTATTTGAATACGTCATCTACGTACTTGTTAGTAACAAATATTCACTTTGGTTCAACATTTTCCCAGCACTATTGTTGCTCCTTTCGTCCGTGATTGGTTGGTTTAGTAAATAAACGCTTCCAGGTACTCGGTGGGTTGGAGAATGGATAAATAAGCAATAATAACTGCATGTACTGATGATGAATGTTCCTTTGTTTTGTTCCTATAGTCAAGCTTAATGGTACAAAGCCAGAAGATGATCATCGCCTGGGCCTTATGGAAGGCAACTATTGTTCAGCTTTTGTTCAGACTTCATCTGTTGCTGAAAAACTATAAAAAGCCACAACACAACTATGACCTTTAGATACGTGGCATTGAGATAAATCTCTTTGTTGGCCTGGTTAGTGAACATATTCAAATGCAACATCTGGTACGGCAATTAAGACGGCTTATCCTTGACACTGTCCATAACCCACAATAAGGACCAGACAGAGCCGGATAAATACAGTGAGAGGCACAAATGAAGCACCCGCTCCAGATAAAATCACCTTCTACTCTGTTTCTCTTTTCTTATCCAACTCCACTGATCCTTTTTATTTGCTTTTGTGTTGGGATTACACAAAGAGCCTGAAACACCTTTGTGATTATCACTTGTCACTGAGTTGTCCTATCTCAATATCGGCAGTATGGCAGTGCTCAGTAATGTTAATAGTGAAGAGAATTAATGGTGAAATGGTGCAGTAAACAAAGCACTGCATTTAATAACATCTGCACTTGGCACATTAGATGGTGGTTCCCCTTCCATGGACACCTGAGATTTTGAAATATAATAAAAAGGCACTGGTAAGGGGGGAATGGGGGCAGAGGGTGGTTGTCGCTAGAAGAAGGGACCCATGAGGGTGGCATAGGGGAGGATAGGGTGCCCTGAAGGTGTTTAGGGCTCTGATGCAGCAACGCCGGTGGACCTGGACCCCTCCAATTCAACACTGTTGGACCCCACCTTGGACTCAGAAAGAAGACTCACATGGCAGAGGGATGGAGGTGAAATCCATTTATTTATTGTGTCATAATTCTACTCATGCCTAGAATGGCAAGTAAATCCCATTGACATTTACTATGGGTGCTGGCACAAGTGCTGGAGGTACAGTGGTATATACATGAAGCATGTGTAACACATGAAGGTTGAAGTTAGGCTCTTTGTAGCAGAGAGTAGAGGTCCCAAGAGTCCTGCCCTCATCAGGTGTTAAAGGGCACCTATTATAATAAAATTGTTTACTCCACCAGAGGCTTGGGTTAATAGAACACACGCTGTGGTTGGCAGAAACATGACTATTTGAGACATAAAATGCTCCTAACGAGCATTATTCTGCCCTCACTGGGAAGGACCTCCCAGTGAAGAGGCCCATGTTTGGCGAAATAAGTACATATGATGAGTCACACACATAAAAGAGCAAACAGATTATTTTTATATTTTATTTTTAAATCTGACATGGAGCTAGACATATTGTCAGTTTCCCAGCTACCCCAAATCATGTGACTTGTGCTCTGATAAACTTCAGTCAAGTTTTACTACTGTACTGCAAGCACCCTAACAACATAAACAATGGGAAGGTAAACAGATAGCAGCTCCCTAACACAAGATAACAGCTGCCTGGTAGATATAGGAACAGCGCTCGATGGTAAAATCCATGTCCCACTGAGACACATTCAGTTACATTCAGTAGGAGAAACAACAGCCTGCCAGAAAGCAGTTCCATTATAATGTGCCGTTTTTTTCTGAAAGCACACGACCAGGCAAAATTACATGAGATGCACCTGTTGGGCTTGGAATTAAATTTTATATTGTAGAGTGAATTATTTGCAGTGTAAACAATGTCATTCAGAAATAGAAACCACATCATAAAAATCATGATAGAATCCCTTTAATAATACTTTTGCCAAAATTGTTGTATTTACTGTTTTAGTGGTCATGCCTGTGTTGTCTTTGTATGGTGGGGATGGGGGCCCAGAAAATGTTATCATAGGGGCCCATGATTTCTGATAGTGGCCCTGAAATGAAACAATTCTACTGTCATAGGTGCCCTTTAAGTACAGGGTTCCAGAGCACCATGTTAGTGTCAGACTGGGGTGTCCAGCGCCCCCCAAGTTTTTCCTGGTGTCCCGCAGGCCCAGTCCTGTACCTTGCAGCCCCTGGCACCTGCTAAATCCTCCAGCACAATGAGCAAATGCTACAAACTCTGCCTCTGCCTCTTATGATATCGTATGAGTTCTACTCAGTATTCAGTAATGGAATTGTGCCCAACAGTATCTTAATACACCCAGACATGTATCTCTACCCTATCTCTCTGAATAATGCAAAAAGCAGTAAAGTATAAAAGAATCTGGTAATAAAATAAAAAAGGCCGACCGCAACAAATTTAAAGTGGACCCATCACCCCAAAAAAATATTCAAAATCATATTTTATCACATTAGTCAAGTAAAATGAACATTAATTACACTATATAAATTATTTGGATCTTGTTTCCTTCAGTCTGGGAATTCATAATTATAACAAGCAGGCAGGAGCCATTATATGGACACTGTTATTAAGTCTTGTATCATCTCAGAATCTTGTTTGTGCACCAGAATGGGGGACCCGATGTCTATCCCCATGTCCTGGCTACACAATTAAATGGTTAAGAAAACTGGGGGAATGTGTGGGGAGCAGTGACATGTAGGAAGTGCTGAATGGAAAGTGAAAGTGATTGGCTGCCTAAGGCATAGAGGAGGGGCAGACAATATTTGATTGACAGCTGAGATTTTTAAACAAGCTTAAAACAGCTATGAATGCTTTAATAAAATTTGAAATTGGATTTCATGTTTAATTTGAAAAGGACTTTTACTATACAGATTTTTGTGTCTGGGTGACGGGTCCACTTTAAAAATAAAGCACAGTTTAATTAATGTTACATGAAAAAAAATCCCATTAACCTCAATACATTTAGCAAATTTTCACCATTTAGTGAATTTTTCCGCAAAGCAAAACAAGACAGGCTAGATCATCCCTAACACTTACAGAACTGACTCCATTTGGATAACTACAGTGTCGGACTGGCCCATCGGAATACCAGGAAAACTCCCGGTGGGCCCAGGTCTCAGGGGGCCCTCATGCTGCTAAACTTTTGGCCTATTTCATGGCTATTCCCTATTTCTATGAGAACAAAGAGGCTAAATAGATGGAATAATTGATTATAGTATGTAAAGAAAACAAATTAGGACAATAGAGGTTGATTGAGGAGATGAATATTAGTACTGAGAGTGGCCCCCTGGTCTAAGGTTTTATGGTGGGCCCCTGGTGTCCCAGTCCGACACTGTATATATATATATATATATATATACAACACAAAGCTATCAGCACTCTCGACAAAGTTAGTATATATTCCTGGGTACAGAGACATCTGAAACGTCAGACTGAAGTTCTGTAAATAAAGACCAATTTTATTCATCTTTAAGTCCTG
>CM044439.1:5433289-5445595 GCA_024363595.1 Xenopus borealis
AAGTAGTGTTCTGTTCTGTTCTACATCCACTCACTCCAGCCTTTATACATTACATTTTATTTTCATACTAAACTATTTCTTTAAATTTTCCATCCCATCATAGATAGATTGCACGTCTTTGCACTCTCTTATTTATATCCTTCTCGAGGACTGGAGTCCAAAACTGCCCCCCATACTCCAGATGAGGCCTTACCAGGGACCTATAAAGAGGAAAAACATTTTAACCCACAAGTTAATGCCCTTCTTATGCAAGACATATCTTTATTCACTTTAATAGCTGGGTGACACTGCCCATAGGGCATTTGTTTTTCTTTCTACGTGTTGCTTGTGTGAATTCTCAAATGTTTAGAAGTTATAAAGTAGAAAATTCTATCTTGGAAAAAAAAGTTTTTCATTTACACATTGCATCAGATTTGCTCATAATTTAGCTCTTTAGCTCAGTAGCCAGGAAATAAGGTAAGAACAGCACATAATCCATTAGAAGTTTCTCCAAATAATGACATGTTTCAACCGTTTCTCTGGCTTAGAATGAGCATCAAGAAAAAACACTTTGTGCTCTCCTGAAGACACTGTTTAATGCTTGAAAAAAAAGATGACAAATCATGTTAAAAGACTGCAGTAATTTAGAATTATTGAAATATTGTTTTTCTAATTAGCGGTCTTAAATATATCTATATATTAAAAAAAGTGAGTCAGTTATAAAGGCACCTGCAAGTGTGAGTGCTCTACAATAAACTGAATGAAGAGCATATAGAGGTACATATATTGTCCATCAAGTTCAACATCTGCAAACAAGTCAATATACTCACATACTGATACAGACCTATCTATATAATCGCATAGAGAAAAACGACTAATTCATATACCAATACTTAACTAACTTAGACCTTACGATCATAATAGCCTTGATTATTCTGCTTGACCAAGAAACAATCCAAGCCCCTCAATAACCTCTCTGAAGAACCACCTACATTGCTTCAAATGAAAGCTCAGTTCCTCAAGTGCTCCTTGAAGAACTAATGACTAAATGGGTGAAACTGAGTTTTCATTTGAAGCAGCAAAAGAGATTCTTGCATCCAGACACTTTCCTGCACTTCCACATGGTTGCCAGGGGTTACCCAACTACTCCTATTGACTGGAAACCCTGGGGCTACCATCATCCTGGTGGTCGCTCTAGAGTTCCATCATCAGGTTCCATCAATAGGTACACCAGTCTTTCACCTGTGGGTTGATCACCTGTGGGTACTCCAGAAGTGACACAAACTCCACTCCCTGAACAACTTGCACCTTATTTGCTTAAAAATACATACCAAACATGTGTCTGCCCCAAAACATTGCACATAATTGCAGTGAAAGCATGTGTCAAGATTATTATTCCTATAGCTCTTGCTTCGCAAACAAGCCATCACTTTTAATTCATGCAGTAGTGAGAGTTGGGGGTCATTGGCATTGTCACTAGATCTTGGTCCTTTTCCAACTATTTTTGATCATTTGAATGAAATCTTATGACAAAGCTCCTTGAGTAATAGTCTGATACAGTCAACATTTGCATATGGCATAATGTATCTATAAGCCCCATGGGACTGTGAGTTGCAATGTCAGCAATGTCCTGAGTGTTATATTAGTAAAGATGAAAGCTACATGTCATCTACCCATTTATTACAGGTTATATTTGTTATCAACAGATTGCAATAGAGATCTTTGTGTCAGCAAAGTCAAACTCATTTTAAGGACACAAAGTAACTTCATTCAACAGGTTATGTCAGGTACTCACTTTTACTGGAACCCTTGTGATGAAAGAAGCCTCTCCTACACCTCCCACAATGATACAGACCCCGCGCTTGGTAACAGGACTGGTCACGTATAGGAGTGGTAGAAGTGCTATGAGCAGGAACACTTCCGAAAAGTCGTGGTACAAAACGTCAGGCAAGGAAGAACCAGGGACAGGCCGAAGTCAGGAGGCAGGCAGCAGAGAATCGAAGAACCGGGAATCAGGCAGGGGTCAGACGAGGAGAGCAGAAGGCAGGAAATCCGTAATCCAGGCAGGGTCAAAACAGGCAATCGAGGTAATCCGTAAATCAGGCAGGGTCAAAACAGGCAATCGAGGTATAAACGGCTTAGAGTCACACTAGTAGTGATGATCACTTCGCAAGGAAGTGCAGGCCTCGGCGTCCTTTAAACACAATGCAGTGGCGCGAAAATGCCTGCGCAAAAACGGACGCCTCTATTGCGGCCAGCGCCTACCTTACAGGTTACAAGGCTGGAAAGAAGACTCAAGGGACTTTTATATGAATGGCATGACATGGGGAAGTGGCAGAGTAACTGGCAGAAGCCAAAGGAAAAACCAACCAGTTCATGAAATATTATTTTCAGGGTCTTTTAAGTACTATTCATGTTGTTGACCCATCATATGGGCTTCCTCTTATTTCCAATAGTGTATTTCTGTTATTTGAAAGTAGCAGCAATCCTTGATGGTTCTCTAGCAATTGCTGTACCATATCTCCCAGAGATCCTAATGGCAGACTCTTAGGGGTAAATTTATCAAAGAGAGAAGTTCCGCCACTAGGGTGAAATATGCCACTCTCCATTGATTTCTATGGGATTTTGAAAGGCATATTCATCAATGGGTAAAAGTGAAATTTCACCCTTTGATAAATACGACTTTAAAAATCCCATAGAAAGGAATGGAGAGTGGCGGAATTTGACCCTAGTGGCGGAACTTCACTCTTAACTTCACTCTTTGATAAATATACCCCATAGGATTTTGGAAGTTGACCCCCCCCCTTGAGATAACTCAAGTCAGCAACTAACTTTTATTACAGCCAACAATTGGCCAGGTCACTATATCATTCCCTGCCCCAGTGGAGATAACAGTCTCCATATGATATTAACACACAATATAGACAATTTTATCAAAAGCCAAATTAATTTGCCTGTATGTTTTTGGAGTATGTAAGGAAACCCACACAAGCATAGGGAGATAACTTAAAAAAGTCCTTTCAGATATTGTCCCAGCTAGAAATTAACCTTTCCAGGGAGAATTGCTAACTATTGTCCCTCAGGTCCTTAAGCAAATGTTACACTGACATCCACTCCGAGTGCCATAGGGCTTAAAATCTACTACACTGATTTGAGAAGTACCAGCCAATGCAACATATTAATTTGTAACATAATCCAAAGAAAAATAAAATTGCCAGTACGAGAACTATCATCCATATTCATCCAAGTTTGTGGGAGAAGAACATGGTGATGTCACGTGCTTCTCGATGAAGTGAATGGTAGAGAATCTGCCCCATAAGACTTAGGTTGTATACTTTATGGCATGGGGCAACAGCTTGTATACAGAACCATGTAATATTCATCAAAATGAAAGCTACATGTCATCCATTCATTCATTAGTGAGCCATCAACGGATTGCAATAAAGCCAAACTCCCTTCAAGGTCACAAAGCAACATCATTCAACGGAACATTGTTTTGAATTCCTAAAAAGCATGAGATTACTTAAAGAATGGCATGATGAAGGCTTGGGGTGGGTGAGGCAGAAATATTGGCAGTAGTTACAAAGGAGAAGCTATCCAGTTATTTAAAGATCATTTCAGTGCCATGTTAGTACATTCTGTGCCCTTCAAAGGCCCATCAGATTGGTTTGCTATTATTCCTACTAGTGGCTTTCTGGCTACAGTTATAAAGAAAGCAAAACTCTTGAACTACTGGAGCTCCAGCAGTTGGTGAACTCCCAGAATCCCAAAGTCAGTTAGCACTGAGAATTCTAGAAGTTAAATTATCTGCATCCTCCCTTTTACATAAGTCAGAAAAGCCTCATAAACTCCCATGATATAAATCTCGAGAAATCCATGGCAGCCAAGACTGTTGTTAAGATGTTGGGAGTTGTAGCTCAGAAACATGTATTGAATAGGCTTCACATATACAGCCTTATCAATCAAAAATCCAATTTGTGAGGTTTTTTTTCTAACGTTTGATTAGGTTACCCAAATAAAACAAAGCATCCTAGGTTTTATTTAGCAGGTCCAATAAGTCAAAAAAGACAAAGGGGAAGAGCTGCATGGGGTTGTAGAGGTTTTTATACTTTGAACACACTTGTAAAAAAAACCCTCATATGCTTATTTCTTAAAACATCTGAACATTAAAAACTTATTATTATTATTATTATTATTGCAAGCTCAAAAAATTGGAAAAACCTGAAAAATGGCTTGTATTTTGTCTAGGACAATTCCCATTACCTTCTACATGGACTCACAAGCTTTAAGATGCCAAAGTTTTACATTTGAGTTTTTTATTATCTTTTTAATAAATGTCAAACATTCAAGTTTTTGAAAATATCCTTTTGTGCAAAAAATTGGATTTGCGGCAAAAATTTTTAATTAAGTGTTAATAAATCATCCCCAATATATTTTTTTGCTCCTATAACCTTAAACCTTCCCCTGACATAGGTCTAACCATCTAATTCCTTCACTTACATAATGTAAAATTTACTAATTTTTTTCTGTTACCTTAAGCCTTCCCCAATGTAGAAGCCATTGACTTCTATATCACCAGTTGAGATGGATTATTGTGGAATTCAGATTTTTTGCAGCTTTGGGGTATAATAAATCTCTAAAAAAAAAAAAATCCCCCTTTAAAAACTCAACCAGAACAATTTAAGTTTTAATAAATGGGCCCCTTGGTATTTCTCCCATGTGGTCATACTTAATTCAACCGTTGCCTCCACTGTTAGAGTCACAAGTAAATGGAAACGAATGTGAAAAAGACGTCACTCTTATCTGAAAGCACATGCAGTACCAACAGCAGATCTGTATGTAAAGGTTACTCTTAGTTCACAGAACTTATTGTCTTTGGGTGTTTGGTTGTCAGGAAGATAAGAAAATGTCCTGCTTGGCTTAGTCTTCTAAACATGAAGTCCCAATCATGCTATTGACACCATGGAGAAAGCTAGGTGTGACAGTCTAAAAGGAGAAGCACAAACTTCTAGATTATTTTCTGAGTTGCCTAATTCTTGACTGCCGTACGTACTGCTTGAAATGTTTCCCGTCATTTTAACTGATATTTCCATCACGCATGTCATGAGAAGTGTAAAAGAGACATCCAGGACTCTATATTGTGCTCATTGTGTATTCTAATCAAAATATGTTCTTGATTTAGCATCTATGAGGCATCTTTTTTTTTACTAAAAATTCATGTTTTTTAAAATGTCTAAAACGCTGAAAATGGAAAATTTATACAGTGTAAAAACAAAAAAAAATACAAAACTCAAGCAAGTAAAAGCAGTTCAAGTCCCATAGAAGTCAATGTGAGAGATTTTTGTTTTTCTTAACCCACTGTTGAGATTTATATATTATATCTAATCTTTTGTCAGACTGGGGTCACAGACGCAAATGCCCACTCTGGCTCCCAATCTGAGCCTCAAATCTGCTCCACCCCTGCACTTACATTTTATCTTCTCATGGCCACGGCGCGGGCCAGGTAGGGAGGTCAGAAGCAGCAGCAGGGGGTGAGTCTGGGCCAGCAGGACCCACAGGGGCCCAGTTCAATCCTGTACACGGCATTCATGATTTTAGAGAAATAGACTTTCATCGTAGTATTAAAAAACTCTAAAACCACTAAAATGATAATGTTGATAAATTGGCCTCTAAATGTAAATTTTAATGTAAATTTAATTAGATATAAATATTGATGTGTTCAAAAGATCCTTACGGAACATGGAGATCTTGGAAAACAAACAACCCCTGGCAATGTTTCATCAAAAAGGAAACCATTTTTAAATCTGTGAATGGTTTCATTAAAGTGCAGTCTATGGGAGATCTTCATGGTCTTCATGTAATTAGGAGCTTTCTGGATAACAGGTTTCCAGATGAGGGAAATACAAGTTTAGAAGCAAGAAGGAATTGTAGAGAAAGAAACGGCCAGAGAGAGGGGCAATGCACAATGTGTTCTTGTGAAATGAACTTTGGATAATAAGTACAAACACTTTACTATTATAATGTAGAATAAATAATCCATCAAGAGCAGAGAGCATGTGAATTATCATTCTGAACCACAGAAGAGGGAAATGTTAAATAACGGAGAATAATGTTCAGTAGTTGCAGAAATACATAAGTGCACTTATCTGTTTGTCAAGGTCAGAATGCTCTTAAGCACCACAGTGTTTTCTCTTCTCTAATTAGGTCAGAATTCAGACAAATACAGGCTCTCTGGTAAAAGAAAAACACCCATATGTTCATATATGTGGGAAATATCAAAAAGATAAGCGATTCCAGTGCCATTTCATGGCGTTAATTGATTCTGTCTTTTTTCCTCCCTGTGTCTAAGCTGTGTGTCCAGAGTCTGTTAACCAGTTTTTGATGAGGCAGCACTTGTCATCAAATTGGTCTTTCTGCGGTTTTAAAATGTTGTTTAAATTGACCCAAGTTGCAGTGCACGGAACAAGGATTCCTAGGGAGCATCAGCACTTACTGAGAATTCACAAGCACCCTAATGTGCAGACAGCAACAGTTTGTGATAAAGCAATAAAAAAGCTGACGTCAATAATGTACTGTTGGTTTTCTATCTTCCTATTTCCAAACACCAACACACACCCCACATACTGTAAATAAAAGAACAAATGGAAAAATGACCATAAAATACGAATGATTTGATAACTGAAGAATAATTACTATTAAAGAAGAAAACCAGTTTTCTTTTTCATCAGAGAAAAATTGGGGTATTTTTGTAGATAACAAGATATGCAACTCTAGGCAATATCACTCATTGGCAACTTAAGCATATTTAGTGCTGTCTTGCATTAAAAAAGTGCATATTTGCTGTGAGTATACAGTGCGGTTTTGGACTCCAGTACTTAAGAAGGATATTTCTTAGCTGAAAGTAGACATACAACTTGAATGGTAAAGGGCAAATTAAACTATGAGGAAAGACTGTCAGGTTGAATTTTTTTCTCAGGAGAAACAACATTTGGAGGGTACGTGATTACTCTTTACAAGTACATTAGAGGACATTATAGAATCAGTGTAGGGGGTTCTTCACAGTGAGGGCAGTGAGGAGGATGAATGACCTGCCAGATAATGTTGTGATGGTGAATCCTGTTAATTTTAAAAGTGTCTTGGATGAAGAGCATAATATCCAAGACCATAGTGATCTTGAGATCTACAGTTTAATATATGAATTTTTATATATATATATATATATATATATATATATATATATATATATATAGTAAGAGCTTAGGTAGATGGGAACAGTTTTCTGGGGGTATACAGCCCATGGGCCAATCAGAACTCACGAGAGTATTATTTTTCACTTGCAGCAAACAGGTCAAAATTTAATCCTTGCCACTTAAAGGAAAACTATACCCCCCTGGACAATGTAGGTCTCTATAAAAAGATATTGCCTAAAACAATTGATATGTAAAACCCTGCTTCATGTAAATAACCCATTTTCAGAATAATATACTTTTTTAGTAGCATGTGCCATTGGGTAATGATAAATAGAAAATTGCCATTTTAAAAAATAAGGACAGCCTCCTGGGATCCTAGGATTCAACGGTGCACACAAACATACCAAACAAACTATAAAGTTAGGTCACACGAGCCAATTAACAGACAGAGGTGTGTCTTTTGCTTCAACACTTCTTCCTGTTACAGTTAGAGTTGAAATATTTCTGGTCAGGTGATCTCTGAGGCAGCACACAGACCATCACCCAATGGTGGCTCAAGGCAAGAGATGTAAAAGGGCAATATTTACTTAAATATATATACCAGTTTGATAAGATTCTTTAATATGTCACTTAAATTGATGTAAACTGTCTGATGCTCAAGTATTAATTTTGGGGGTATAGTTTTCCTTCAATGGGCTTCTAACTAACACAGGTCAGTTTTCTAACTAACCAGGAGGAGGCCTACCGCCTGTCTCCCCAAAACATAGAACCTTAAAGGGGAATTCAACCCCCCCAGACTAACACCCTCCCCCCTACCCCAATAGGCCCCCCTCCCTCCTCCCCCCAGGCTATTGCCCTTAAGTTGCCACTTACCCCTCTGTGTAGGTCCCTTCCAGCGAAGTTCACAGGGGCCATCTTCTCTTGCAATGGCTTCTTCCTGGATTCGGCTCCGTCTGTGGCGCAGTAGGACGCTGGTAATACTGCGCATGCGCATAAAGTTCCGGTAGTTCGCCAATTGAACTTTGTTAACTTTGTGCACATGTGCAGTAGTACCAGCGTCCTACTGCGCATGATCCAGGAAGAAGCCGTTGATGGCCCCCGTGAACTTCACTGGAGGGGACCTACACAGAGGGGTAAGTGGCAACTTAAGGGCAACAGCCCTTGGGGAGAGGTAGACCAGGAGGGAGGGGGCCTATGGGGGGGTTAGCACCGGGGGGGTGGATTCCCCTTTAAAGCAAAACACCAAATTCCAAACCTTGTGGTAATTCAGAAATCTCTCTTTGTGCTCAAACTTCCCTGTGTCTTTTCCCTCAGACTGAAAACTCCCCAATCTGACTTGAGCTGCCTATTTAATGAACCACCTGAGATGCCTCAGGAAAACTCAAAACACCTGGGCTGGACTAGCAGTCCCGGAACCACTCTGTTAGGAACCTGGGATTAACTTGGAAAGGTTGAAACTGATAGAATATTGTCTGTTTTCAACCCAAACTGAATATGGGACTATGTAGAAGCTACAAACAATATTAAGCTCAAGTCTAGTGTTGCAGGGAGAGAACATTAGAAGGTAAATCTTTAGAATTTGCAAAATTAAAAGTAAAAAGGTTTGTATTGGGATTTGGTTTAAACAAATGTTTGATTTTCAACAATAAGCTGAACAACGTAACATCTTAAAGTAGAAGGAAAGGCTCTATTTACTTGGGGTGCCAAAAGTTATGCACGCCCAAGTGATTATATATACTGAAATTAAATAGGCCTTCCCCTTTAAGTATCCATTTAAGCTGGGTTCATGTTGTAGGATACTGTTTGGTTATTTTAATAATAAGAAACTCCCAGGAAATTCATAATTAATGAATCATTTTATACAGTGCTGTGCTAAATATTTTATGCACAGGAATATAAAGTTACTTGCAAAATTAAAATCCAATCTGGTCCTTCAAGGTTAATGGTTTATCCCAGTGTTTTAGCCCATCTTCTTCTGCTAAGGTGACACAAACTTGTGCTGTGGGTTTAGTCATCTCATTATCCAGAATGCTCAGGATCTGGGGATTTCCAAATAATGGATCTTTCAGTAATTTGGATCTTCACACCTTCAGTCTACTAGAAAATCATATAAACATGAAATAAAGCCAATAGGCTGGTTTTGCTTCCAATAAGGATTAATTATATCTTAGTTGGGATCAAGTACAAGCTACTGTTTTATTATTACACAGAAAAATGAAATCAGTTTTACAAAATTTGGATTATTTGATTATAATGGAGTCTATGGGAGATGGTCTTTCAGTAATTCGGAACTTTCTGGATAACAGGTTTCTGGATAACGGATCCCATACCTGTACTAGTTATTTAAGACAGTCCAGTCGTGACTTTGTTCATTCACAGGATCATTTTAAAACAATGATGTCATATAATGGGGTTGATAAAGATCTTTGGGATTCTAGTGGTCTTGCAAATCTCATGAAGGTCCACATCAAGGTCCACATGTCTTCTTATTGAACAGTCCTGGTTCAAGACATATGCCTTCAGGTTCCCTGTGTATGTAACCCCTCTCATCATGTTCCATTATAAAGTAATAGATTTGGGGGCTGGAAGCCCCTCTGACTTCTCTAGTGAGTGACAAACAAGGGAAAGTTGTGCTCACCACTAATTTTTAAAACCATTAGGCGGGGGTGCAATGAGGCTGTGACTACAAAATACATATAAACAAATACAAGATCCTCTGCACTCAACCCATTATCAATATATTTAAGACATTGAGACATTCTGTACATACAGTTACTAAAAATGCCTTACCCTTTAAACAACAGGGATTGTTTGTCCATATATTGCAATATATTTAAGCTGAACAACTACGTCAAAGTCATCCCATATCTGGCCAGTCCTACTCTCAATTTTCATCTCATTCATTAAGAATTCCATTACTTCATTAAACATTTTACAAAGGGACTAAGTTTTACCTGCAACTTACTTGCTGCTTTCAAAGTAAAACTCCCAATCTTGGTTGCCCTTTTATTAGACACCAGTGGGATCACCTGACTATAGCTGGGAAGGGTGGGGGCTACAACAAAGTGAGCACAACTTTTCCTTGTTTATTGCAGTTATACTGGAGCAGTGACCAGCTCCATGTTGTAGCCCCCACCCTTCCCAGCTATAGTCAGGTGATCGCACTGGTGGCCAATAAAAGGGCAACCAAGATATTCTCATACATGTCAGATAGCATCCCAGCATTTCAGAGCCAGCTGTAACAACCTGCTTGGAGTTGAACCAGGGACCTGGTGTTTCCATGATCTTTGTATTGCCACTGTGCTATGTGAGCAGACAACTAAGGCCCTGGTTCACTCCTGTTGCTTTCCATGTAATTGCAAGCAGGCTTGTTTCACCTGTTGCCAATCTGGCCATAGGTCAGGTATCTGCAACCTTGGCTCTCCAGCTGTTAAGGAACTACAAGTCCCACAATGCATTTGCCTTTATGAATCATGACAGACTCCTTCATTGCATTGTGGGACTTGTAGTTCCTTAACAGCTGGAGAGCCAAGGTTGCAGATACCTGCCATAGGTGATCTGTGTAAGCCATTAAGCAGCCTATAAAACCCCTACACTGCACTGACTCATTGCCCAATGAAGGTCTATGTTCCATAGTTCCTGGGTGTGTTCACGTGTCTGATCTTGTTAATTGACCATTGCCTGAACTTGACCCTTGCTGTTCTGCTGCCTGTACCTGCCTGTTCTTCGACTGTTCTATTGGATGTCATTACTGTATCGCAAATCTGTTTGGTTTGACCCTGGCCTGTGACCCCAACTAGACTTCTGCTTCCTATTTGGTACTGTATTGTCTATTTGGTATTTACCTGGCCTTTCCCTTGACCACACTCCTTGTTCACCATACTTTCTGTATACTTTACGGTTCCTTTAGTGCTCAGAGTTTCCCCCTTGGTTCTCTCACTTTAAGACCTGATGGTATCAGACATGGTACCAAAGAGAAAGGTGGTTGTTAAGAGTGAACCAAGACTGGGACCTTGGAGTTAGTTCTGGGTTTTCGGATACCATAAATGACACCAGCACCTTGTGACATCCCTGTGGAGATAGCATAGATTGATGCACCTTCAGGATGTACCGTGACCTGGATTCCCACACATTGGATTAGGGAAATCACTAAACCTAAATCCCTATTAGGCTGTGATCCCTACACTACAGGCCAGTGATGTCTGATGGGGATCTACCACCTTGCTAGTTGGAGCACAGGCTACTCTTGCTCCCTAGTTCTATCTGTCTCACTTTCAGACCTGACTTCCACATCACTAGTACAGAGACCAAAATCTGGTAAATCCAGACTAAGTCAAGTCAGTCCCATTTCATGCTGGGTATTGTAGTCTTACATTAAACTTGGTAGTTGTAAAATTGTTAAACAAAAACTACATTACCCAACATGCATTGGGAGACACAGCTTTGGCACATTAGAGCAAGAAAAAACTTTGGATGATTTCTAAAGCACAAAGTGGCCAAAGGCCCAAAAAGTAGCCCACATCCGTACCTTGGTTAGTTTGTACTTGAAAAACCTACCGGGGCTTTAGATTAGTAACCCAAGGTAACCCTGAGGAAGGCCCACCCTCTCTGACAGGAAGTGGTCATCAGTCTCTGGGCCAATGATACACATTACATATTATGCTAATAAACAGAAGTAGATACATGGGCTTTTGCCCAGCAACTAGAGAACAAGGACGTGTAGGCATTTAAAGCCATATGGGAGCACTGACCCTATGGGTCCCTACATGAAAATCAATTCCTGAGATTAATCTGTCTCAAAATCTAAAATAATATCCCTGAATTACCAACAACTGTTTTTCTGCAGAATAATTATATTTTAATGGCATGCTTCCTGCACCTACATTATTTCTATAAATGTAAATGACGTTCCAAATTTACTTCCACGAGATTTCCAAATATTTAATATCCGCAAAATAACTGGGCCATGTTTTACATTTATCCCCTCATTTCCATTACCCAGTGTGATACCGGGCTGCTGAACACACAACTCGATGTTGTTTACGGCTCCATATTGTTTAACTAATCTTATGTTTTGTTGGCTGTTCTCACTGCTTTTAATTTAGGGTGATTTATAATTTTTTTTTTTTTTTTTTTT
>CM044439.1:5445671-5538013 GCA_024363595.1 Xenopus borealis
TTTTTTTTTTTTTTTTTGTTCGGTTGTTTTGCTTGAAGGCTTATACACGACGGCACTTTTTTTTTATGACAAACAAAATAGGAAAACGCAAATTGTATCATTTAGTAAATGATCGCCTAATAACACACAAGTGCGCACACATTGCAGAACGCCCAGGCCACTATCTCTTTATTCAAGCTCCAGCGCTTATCTAAATTTGTTCTGCAATATGTGCCATCCATTTTAATCCACCATATCTCAGATGCCGTTTCCACTTCATTTCAGTTTTTTCCCTTGTTTTAACTCCAAACCAAAAGTAGCCCCATGACTCATTTATCACTCGCACTGAGTAGAACTTAAATATGTTTTGCAGGAGATGGAAGAACAAAAGGCCTGAGATACAAATTGTTTTCTTTTTCTTTTTTTCCCCTTTTATTAACTTCAGGATTTCCATTTCATATGCACCAGGTTTATCCCATATAATTGCTCATTATTCTGCACAGACACTTCAGTGTGTGAAGAACATTACTCTGTCAGTAACGTTATCCAAAATAAACAAATTTAATTGAAAATTGCCAAGTAAATCAGCAAAAGGTGAGTGTGTGCTACAAGGAACAAGCAAGTGTCCCAGAAGGAAATTAAGTACAAGCTGTTGGTGAGTTTCTATGCCGTACGACTGAACAAAGAAATAATCCCCCAGTGGAAACATAGGGGAAGATTCATCAAAGAGTGAAGTTAAGAGTGAAGTTCCGCCACTAGAGGGAAATTCCGCCGCTCTCCATTAATTTCTATGGGATTTTGCAAGGCGTATTCATCAATGGGTGAAGTGAAAGTTCACCCTGTGATGAATACGCTTTTAAAAATCCCATAGAAATTAATTGAGAGCTGTGGAATTTCCCTCGAGTGGCGGAACTTCACTCTTAACTTCACTCTTTGATGAATCTACCCCATAGTATCATGGGCAGTAAATCTTATTCCATGAGTTACTATTGTGAAAGTATGAACTCAGAGGGTTATATCCATCAAAGAGTAAAGTTAAGAGTGAAGTTCCGCCACTCTCCATTCATTTCTATGGGGTTTTTAAAGGCGTATTTATCAAAGGGTGAAATTTCACTTCACCCATTGATGAATACGCCTTGCAAAATCCCATAGAAATGAATGGAGAGCAGCGAAATTTCACTCTAGTGGCAGAACTTCACTCTTTGATAAATTTATCCCTCAGAGTCAAAGCAAAGTATGGAAAATTATTTCTTGGAGGGTTTCCGGGTAATGGATCTTTCTTCTTGCCTTAAGTCTACTAGAAAATCATGAAATAGACTCAATAGGCTGGTTTTGCTTCCAATAAGGATTAATTAAATCTTAGTTGGGATCAAGTACAAGCTACTGTTTTATTATTAGGTATGGGATCTGTTATCCAAAATGCTCAGGACCTAGGGTTTGCTGGATATCAGATCCTTCTGTAATTTGGATCTTCACACCTTAAGTCTACTATAAAATAATATAAACATGAAATAAAGCCAATAGGCTGGTTTTGCTTCCAATAAGGATTATTATTTAGTTGGGATCAAGTACAAGCTACTGTTTTATTATTACACAGAAAAGGGAAATCATTTTTAAAATTTTAATTATTTGGATAAAATGGAGTCAATGGGAGACAGCCATTCCATAATTCAGAGCTTTCTGGATATCGGGTTTCGGGATAAGGGATCCCATACCTGTGTAAGAAAGAGATGTTTAAATATAATAATCAACATTTTCTCATAAATCAATATTTAAGTCATATTTTTCACTTTTACTCACTTTTATCACACGTTCCCACGTCTAAAAAAATTATTTTGTTTGGGGTTCTGACTCTTTTTGGGTTCAGAATCCATGGCGCTTGCGTTAAATGAACTTTGTCTTTCGTTTTACTGAATTCCCCCTGAAAGTTGTGTAGTTCTTAGTTTGAATGATCAATAAAGTACCTCTCCATGTTCACGAACCATTAGAACATAATCTTTTCTATAATACTACCATTGCTGTGTAAGAAAGTTGCAACACAACAAAACTAGTGATGGGCGAATTTATTCGCATGGGGCGAATTCGCGGCGAATTCCCGCTGGCGAATAAATTCATGAAACGCCCGGCGAAACTTCGCCAAAAAACGAGTTGCATGTCAAAAATGACGCGACGCGCGTCAAAAATGATGCGACACGCGTCAAAATCGTGCCACGACTCGTTTCGCAAATTTTCCGCCAATTCGTGAACTTCTCTGGAAATTTGCGAATTTTTCGGCGAAGCGGAACTGGGGAGATTCGCCCATCACTATACGAAACCCTTCCTCCTATACCTGCCAATCGGAAGGAAGCATTTACTGGACAAATGGTGGAAGATCTGGTGCAAACTTTCTCTGACACTTTTTTCCATAGTCCCTTTACGTCTCCCATTTGTACCAAAAACATCTGATCAAATTATAAAAGGAATAAAAGACAGACAGTGTAATCATAATAAAACAAGGGAACAACCTACTCAACAAAATGATGATCGACTTCCGGATAAAAAAGAAATCAACCACAAACTTCTGTTAATTAAAAAAAAAGGGGATTTTCTGTATTAAGACGGATACACCAGAAGGCAAAAGGTAAAGAAACAGACTTTTATTGCATCACTGCCAATTAGACCTACAGTGGAAACAGGTGGAGACCATAAAACATATTTTCATTAGAGGTACTGAAGCAGACATTCATCTTGTTCCCCATCAGCATAATCTCAGCCTATTACTATAAATCAATCTGTTGAAGAAAGGAAGAGAAGGCAAGTTTTGGGGTTATGAGCTATGAAATTACCATTGTTTATGTTTTCTAGATCTGTCAGTGCTTTGTGCCAAAAGACAAAAGCTTTGATCAAACCAGCAACTGTCTGAGCAGCCATTTCTAATACGACGTTTTATATAATGAAAATATATCAAAGATATTAAAGAATCTTGTAATACTGGAAAATATAATAGGGATTTATGTTTAGCTATCCCAAAGAAAATAATGTGTTACAATTGAACAGATAAGGAAATGCAAACCTTTGAAACAAAGTAATGGAAGGTTGATCAGAGAGCTTCTCTAAGCATGTTTTCAAGATATTAGCAGTATTTGGAGTATTTATATAATGATTGTGAAAACAGCAGCTCCACCTGTTGAATATTAGAGTCGCCTGAAAATTAATTTCCTGAGAAAAGAAACTGGCTACAGTTGGCTGAAAACTGAAAAAAAGAACTCTTGTGACGTTGACCTGCTTAGAAAATCAAGTTAGCGAGCCTAGAAGAGTTATCTGATGTTTCTCATATCATTTCCAGGCAGAGCAACATGGCAAGACATTTCGTTTCTTAGGAAAAAAAATTTCAGCCAACCAAGAAATGACTGGCAGATTGTTGTCCAAATTCATTATATTAGCAGTTCAAAAACTGCTAATATGTTGAAAACTAGAAGCAACAATTGTAATTTCCAAAAATGCACAATTTTACATAAATTTATTTTTTCTATCACTTGAAATTCCTATACTGGCATATTTTAGTGGTATCCTGCCATGGTTCCTGCCATGGATTATCCTTTTATTAGATATATGGCTGCCACACCACCAGTAGCTGCTAAAATACCAGTGGACCACTAGGCTAATGCCCCTGGTATCTTTTTGTAAATGATATTATAGTACAATGGTGGATAAGCAGGTGATAAGAAAGGTTGTTAAAATGAGCTCACGTATATATTTCCCTTCCCAGGTTACAGTATGTCCTGTTTGAGGAAGGTAATTCCAATTGTGCCAGTGATATTATAGGATGTCCTTTTCCCTAGCTGAAATAATTGGAGGCACCCGGACTCTGTAAACAAGGGTTAGCGATTGATAGTTAGAGTAGACCAGTAAGAGTACAACTCCGGGATGTAAGGCCAATCGTGGTCAATGATTTCATTCTGAACCTCATCAAGGAGAAAAAGTGGGTTTAATGCACCACAAATAATATTGGCATAGTGTAGGGAGCTGTGAGATATGGATAATATGGAGTGAAGGTGGGGAAGGTGTGAGTCCTTCAGGCAAGGACTGAATTGTGCTGACAGAAAAAGAAACGGGGGGAGAAAAGTGAATGAACTAAATCAGGGTGATGAAGGTGAAGAGTCAGGGTCTGGCAGGATAGGGAAGAATCAGTAACAGGCTTAACCTGATAGGCACAGTGGGGGATGAAGAAATGGTCACTGTCAGGAACAGGACTGGAGCAAGGTCTGAGCAGGACTAGAGTAGAGAAGAGGAAGAAAACAAGGTGGAGACAGGAGACAGAGCAAGGAAGAGAGCTATGGCCAAGCCGCAGGGCTCAGGTGCATAGGCCAAGTTAGTTATATATTCAGGACAGAGTTCAGCCATGATTGCCTGACCCCACCAAAACAATAAGGCTGCTTGGGTGATTTAATACAGCCAGCTATACAGGTAGAAAGGAGAATAAATATGAGATGAGCACTTGCCGTCTTCTGTCCTGGCCCAGTGATGAAGAAGAGAAGCCACCAACCAGGAGGTCCTGTATTCTAGCCCCAACAGAGCCTTACAGGAGCACAATGGAAAGGCACTCCAGTTCACTCTTTCCAACTTGGATGCCATTCACTGTGTGCTTCTTACCCTCCAATGTTATGGCCTGTGATTGATACCCTACCATATTTTGATGTTCTACCTCATTGAGGTCCATGGGAGTAAGCATGTCATGTTTACATTGGTAATTGAAGTATTCCATGATCAGCTGCATAAAGACTTTAAAGGACAATTATTAAGTTTGAGTGATGAATAAATTACCTCTTGGTGCCGTGACTCTTCAGAAATAGTGCTGTTGCTTTATATGACAGTTGCACTTGCTGACTACACCCATCCCCCACAAGTAAGCGAGGACCCACATTAGTCAAAAGGTTGCATTTAACCCTTTGCTAAGAGTTGCCCCTCACTGGGCTGTGCTGAGTGGAGTACAAAGGTATAAAGGCAGTATGTTAGGTCAGTTATAGTATAAAAAAGCATATAATTGTCTAATAATTTTCATTTGAATGTGAAATACCCCTTTAAAACTAGGGTGCAAAGTCTATGCCAGTGGTCCTCAAACTTGGCCCTCCAGCTGTTAAGGAACTACAAGTCCCACAATGCAATGATGGAGTCTGACAGCCACAGTCAGGCAAATGGATTGTGGGACTTGTAGTTCCTTAACAGCTGGAGGGCCAAGTTTGAGGACCACTGGTCTATGCTGTCACATTAATATATCTACTATAGTCACTTAAAATCACATAGGGCATTAGGAAAATAGTAGTGTTTAGCAGTGGGTTACTGTAAAACCAGATTATTTGCAGCCCAACATTAATTATGTTCCCCTGACATTTCCCAGGATGGAATATTGTTGAGTCTATAACCGGAGCAAAATTAAAGCATTCTTATTCCACAATCATGGGCTGGTCATCAGAAGACACAGCAGTTATGGTTCAGCAAAACTGTTAAATCATTAGTTTGATGTTTCAGCTTTCACTTTATCTCGAAGCAGAACAACTGTCAGCCCCATGAAGCCAATCTCTTCCTTTCAACTTGTTCCTGCAATATATCTCTGCTTCCTTTTGTCTTTCCCTAGATACCATCTGAATTTACTTGTATGAACAAACCAAGTGTTAATCACTATATACTTTTATAATATAGGGTTCCCTTTCAAAAATACCTTGTACTACACAGAACATGTACAGTGCTGGTCCGGACCCAGGCAGTCTTGGCACTCAGGCGTGCACACACACACATGGGGATAGATGTGCATATTCACGTGTGGATAGACGTGCACACAAGAGAATAGGCTTAGAGAATGAGACGAGAGGGGAACGGAGCAGCAGTAGGAGGCAGAGAAGGTACCTGGCTGGTGCCCCTCCAGCTTAGCACCCAAGTACATGTTTTGAGATATTCCAGAATGAAATTCCATTAGGGGACTTCCCTTTGCTTAATGCACCACTAGTAATGTAAAACATAGTAACACGAGAGGCTTCCACTTACATTGTCTATTGTTCAATAGCTTTGAGTAAAATAACCTGGAAAGAAACCCAAAAATGTAATTCCTACTAGCAGAGACAGCAGACAGTGGAATGGCTGGAGGCTGCATTCTAAACCAGTGATCCCCAAAAAGTCACTCACAAGCAACCCTTGAATGTTGCTTCCAATGGTCTCAAAGCAGGTGCTTATTTTTAAATTCCAGAGTTGGAAACAAGTTTTGGTTGTATAAATCCATATGTACTGCCTAACAGAGTCTCCTTTAGCTTGCCACACAGGGGCTACCAAATGGCAAATAACAGCCCTTATTAGGCACCCCCAAGAACTTTTTTTTCAAGCTTTTCTTGCTCCCCAACTCCCCAACTTTTTACAGTTTAATGTGGCTCATGGGTAAAAAGGTTTGGGGACCCCTGTTCTAAACCAATGCAAAAACTATATAATCTCACCTAAGACCAAGTAGTAAGCCACTAGAAAGATTCTAAAGCAAACATTAAGAAGTAAATGAAAGAGATGGCATTAATAGCCAAACATTCAGAAATGTATGTATAATGTATATATATATATATTATATATATATATATATATATATAGCTGATCGATCGAAATCAATATGTGCTCCATTTTACAATCCAGGGTGGCTATGTACACTTGATACTACCACTAGCTCAGAGCTTTGTGTGGTGTTTATACAAATGGCCTGCAGGTGGCACTGTGCATACATAGGACTTTCTGTACAACTTGAAAGTGAAAGTAAGACTTACTGCTGTTATGTAATGGCTGCATAAACCTGCTAATAAAGCATTGTTATACTCTCCTCATCCTCGGCTACCAAACACAACACTTTGTTTGTCTGTTGGGGGAACAGCCTGAATGCTCATTACGAACAGATTGGAGCAAATATATTTGATTTCCTATATCAGTGCTGTCCAGCTAGGTGGCCCACAGGCCACATCCGGCCCATGGCCCTGCACATGTCTTCTACATGCCCTATGCTCCCTGTGTGTCATAGTCTGTCTGTCCTATGTTCCCTGTGTGTCCCAGGCTCTGCCTGCCATATGCTCCCTGTGTGTTCCATACTCTGGCTGCACTATACCCACTGTGTGTGCCATACTCTGCCTGCCCTAAGCTCCCTGTGTGTGCCATACTCTACCTGCTCTATGTTCCCTGTGTGCCATACTCTGCCTGCACTGCCTGCACTATGCTCCCAGTGTGTGCCATACTCTGCCTGCCCTATGTTCCCTGTGTGCCATACTCTGCTTGCACTATGCTCCCAGTGTATGCCATACTCTGTCTTCCCTATGCTCCCTGTGTGCCATACTCTGCTTGCACTATGCTCCCAGTGTGTGTCATACACTGCCTGTGTGTGCCATACTCTGCTAGTGGAACATAAGCCTGGTAGGGGTTTGTTTTGGAGGTTTGTTAGCATTTGAAAATTATTGTTAGGCGACTCTAAGGTGTTTAATCATGTGTCGGGTGAGGGGTGCTGTGTTATCCACAGGGGAGGATGAGGCATATGGATTTAAGTCCTATCCTTTCAGTGAGCACCAACCATTTGGTTTTTTGTGTGCTATCAACATTAATGTGTGTATGGTCTTAACATTTCTTGTGAGAACATGGGTGTGATTTAAAAAAGGGGAGGTGTCAAAACTGGATTCCATTGTCCACCCTACACCATGTAGGCCGGAAAAATTCCAGCCCTCAGTACCAGAGAAGTTGGACAGTACTGGTCTAGATACTCCTGGAAGCCAAGATTGGAGGTCAGTTAGAAGTTACTTTTATAGGTACAATAATTACTGAGCAATGTTTGTAAGGTAATGGGGTCCAGGCCAAATGCTGGACCTCAAACCTAAGGGAGGGCTTGAACTGGATAATCCTGACAACAAATGCAAAAAGGGTTATGGTTGAATGAAATGCAAGAAAATAATATAGAAGTGGCAAACATTTTTCATGTTTTAACAACATTCTTTCCCCAATGCTGTTCCATAGACTTTGGTGTTTGCATTTGCAGCCATTAGAGCAAAAAAAAAAAAAAATATATATATATATATATATTTGTGCCATGAATCCAGCATCTCTTTATGTACTTCTAATTATTCATTGGTAACTCAGCCGGAGCCTTTTTATGCAACTCCCATTACTGAAACATTATGTAATGTACATACTTTTTAAAAGTGATTCTTATTAGGCTGCCTTATACCACATATGAATAATTGAATGTGCCACCCCAGCAGGCTTTGCACACAGGCCAAACGCACTATATTTAAAAGAATCAGCAAATCCCAGGACAGATCACTGCTAAGATACTGTACTAAGCCGCTCATTGTCTAATTAGCTCATTTTGTGAAACTTTTTCCCTTTGTGCCGATGGAACACCTGTTATTTCTGCTAAATAGCAAAATGGGATGCGTGCTGTCATCTTACAGGTTTCCTAGGCAAAAACATAAAAGCCATGTAATCCTATGTAAAGCCTGTAATCACTTTCCAGCAAATGGTCATTGTGTCATAAGAGCGATATCAAAGCCTTCTGCTCAATACATCAATCAAATAATGAACAGAGGAAAGAACTAACGAGGCAGCCAGTCACTGCTTACCATCTCACACCCAATGTCAAGATGTTCCACTATAATATTACAGCATGTAATCATTAACTAAAATAGTATATTTGTATGTTTAGTAAGTGTGTATGTAATGTGTAAATCCATCGCATGTAAGGAATGCTAGGCTACACTGAAAAAGATGGAGCCAGAAGTTTTGGCTGTGCACCATGTTCAGGTCTACCCTTTTCTTCAGGTACAAGAAGAGGTCTTTTGTTTACCCCCTACATGCTCTGTAAAAGCTCATCAGCCCTTACAATTCATTCCAAGAGTTAGGCTACTAGGTTGCATCAATGAGCAAGATGCAAAGCAAGAAGCCCCTTGTTTTGGCAGTGTTCAGGTCTACAGTCTTCTTCAAGCCTAGCAAGTTCTCCTTTTATGACCTCTGCATTGCCACTGCATTGTGATCTGGACATTGAGGAGAACTATTGTGCACCAATTCCATTAAAGGGCAAATACGGGAGAATATAATCTGTAGGCTGAGCCTGTACTCATCTATAATATTTATTAAGAGGCCTTATGCATTCACACTAATCTGGACAAGACAAACATTGGTCTTTAGTAGACCTCAATGAGCCTTTGACATTGGAGATAGCAGGAACACCCAGCACTGTCCATGTCTACATCCACATTTTTACAGCCTTCTTCAGGAAAAAAAAGGTGTCTTCTTTAGCCTCAAAAATATGATTATCATTTCATGAGATCACACTGCATGCATTTACACTAATATGGCCAAGACAAATATCGATCTTCAGCAGATCTCAACAAGCCTTTGACATTGGAGATGGCAAGAAAACCCAGCATTGTCCATGTCCATATTCAGGCCCCATGTAAATTAATAATATCTAATTAGTACTGGCGCATGTTATGCATAGGATTGTGTGACACAGTTGATATAAAGTGTTTTATTGTTGTTTTCACATTGTTTAAGAGATACAACAGCACATTTCAAATACTGTATATATTTATTAGTATTATAAGGTAATTTATCTTGTTACTGTTGGGATTTAATATTCCACTAGCTGCCTAGTACAGAACAATAATGCTGGGCACACTTTGGCTAACTGATATTTTGTTGTTATTATCCAGGGAGCCCAGTAATGCATTATTTAACAAGGCATATTGTTTGAATGTATCAAGGCTACATCTTCATAGGTTATTTCTGAATTTCTCTGCTATTAAAACCGTACAGTTATATTCATCAGCTCTTACAATTCATTCCATAAGAGTTAGCACCATTAGCCTTGGAATTCCATCTGTAATGATACATTAGAGGTAAAAAAAAATTCAGAAAAATGTTTTCACATCATAAAGTTTGATAATGGTCCCAGCAGTAATAGTAATATGAACAAAGAAGAAGAACGGAGTCTAATGCAGATGCAAAAAAGAAGAGCCTTGAGGTTCCCATTATGTTACTAGAGTAGCAGCTTTACTGAGTGCCATATTGGATTGGTTTCTGGCTCTGTTAAGTTTTTTAATGTCATCTGGTTGGCCAGGATGACAAAGACTGTTCCTATATTCAACTAATGAATATTGGGGACCCAAGGGGTTTAGCTACCCCTACTGCTCAAGAAGTCTTGGGTCTGTAACCTGTGCCCTTTTGGATGAAGGTATCCCAGTAGGCCCATGGGTTTAGAGACTAGTTCCTGCTCATAGGTTATATAATGGGAGGGACCACATGGTTCTTCCTCTTTGGTCTCCACCTAGTGTTGAATGTACTGAAGATCAGAACATAAGGCGCCAGAATCAAGTCCTACAGTGAGCAAGACCTATGTGAACTTAGGCAGTGTGGACCCAGTGAATAAGGTAAAGGCAATGTATAGCAGCTTCTGTCTGTATAGTACAGAACCAGGCCAGCGTAGCAAGAGAAGCTTTCACTCAACCAAGGAAAAATAGGCTAGAGGGAGAACTATAAAAATCTTCTTTATAATTCAAAATTAGAAGTGATAGGTCTATTTTAAGGTCTCTTTGTCAACTGTATAACATGATACCTTGCCCAGTTAAACAGAATGAGCCTATGAAATGCTGGAATTGCTGAAGCCGGCACTGTGCATGTTACTAACCCACTAAATCATCTTTCCGCCTGTGTAATCCTTTTTATCCTCATTATAGTCGCATCAAATTGAGATGGAGCAGATCAGATCATTTTCCACTGTGACTGCTCTACTTCTTGTGCACAGTGCAATGGTCTGTCCCAGGCAAGTAATAACACATATTTATGTATTCAAATAATATTATTTCTTATTGTGCTAATATTTGTATTTCATTGGCTTGGCATGACCATTATGATATTCTACAGTTACCCCAGTTACCCCTTTTCCCTGCTGTTATACATGTTATCCAGAATGCTCAGGACCTTAAGGTTCTAAAAAAAAAACATGTATTGAACCCAATAGCATTGATTTGCTTCTGATAAGGATTAATTATATCTTAGTTGCAAACGAGTACAAGGTACTGTTTTATTATTACAGAGCAAAAGGAAATCTTTTTTTTTTTTTTAAGTTTGAATTGTTTGATTAAAATTGATCCTAGTTGAGCTTTCCAGATAACGGGTTTCCAGGCTACAAAAATTTGATGGACGTAAGGTGATTGCGATATACTGTGAAGATCTCAGTATATCAAGATATTATGGTTGCTCGTGTAAATCCAGGAGCTTGATTAAAGCAGCAGCCTTGTAATGTGCTTTATTATCAGATGTTCAGAAATATATTGATGCTTACAAAAAAGAATGCAGGAATAATGATCCATCAGCTGGTTTCAATGTCTTTGCAGCAATGACATTTGGGAAAGATGTTACTGGAACGTGGTCTCCGGTGTGTCTTTTCAATGACTGCTCCACCTAGTGGCTGAATGTATAATTTATTCATGAATATTAATCTTTAGAAGTTCAAGATTAGGTTATATCATGTAAATGAAAGAAAGTAATTCTGGATAGTATAAAACCATCCATTTTCCACACCCCACACCTAAAAAAAGAAGGGGTCACACAGACGCAGTCCGTTGTTGGGCGGCGGGAGTAATTTTGTTTTTGTTTCACGGAAAGCTTACCAAAATGGGAATTTGAGGGAAAACCATATGCTGTACCTATTGTATCTTTAATTTGGGGAAAGTGGTGAGTGTCTTATTTTCCCACCAGCGTTATTCTGGGATGTGACGTAACACTCCAGAGAATAGGGGTATTTACTTACTAAAGGAAGCATTTATGATCATGTAAAACATAAACATAGGAAACATAATACGGACTGATGACTGGGGAAGAAGGCTGGTGCCCTCCAAGCTGAAGTCACGTCAGCACAGTCATTTTTGGCAGCTATAGCCAGATCTCAAGGAACAGCGTGTATCCAGCTAGATGATATTGATAGGCTTTGTTGGATTAACACTATCTTCGTTTTTTTTATGTGATGAAACTCTATACAACCGCCTGATGCTTTCTCAGCAATGTGCCACCTCTCTCACAAGCCAAGTAACATTTTATTTGCACCCATTATTCCTTTGCCTTGGAACCAGAAAGGTCCATGGTTTGTACATGTCCGTTCATCCCCACTCTCTTGACTCAAAGAGACCGTAAGAGCCTCCTACAGACAAAGCAAGAAAGAAAAAAAAAAAGGTCCACAATCAATTATTTCTCATTTTGGCTGAAAAGGAGAGTTTTCCCAAGTTAAAGACAGGAGGAGCTCTTACAGGAATGGTTAGTCAGCCAGAAGGGAGGCTAAAAATACACACACGTTGCCTGCATGAATCTCAAAGCCATCCAGCTTCCAGCTGAAATTCACTTCTCACCAAAGTTAAGGACAAAGGCAACAATGGAACTGATACAGAACTGACGAGAAGAGTGAAAGGACAAGCTGATCATGCTGCTTGGAAATCTCTTCTACCTGTTTCTTTATTTCGTTTACCTGGTACCTGCCAGCTCTTTCCAGACTGATGCCTGCAAGCTCTGTGACTGCAGTGGACTTGAGCTCCTGTGCCCGCAGCAAACTACAGCCATCAGGACCCCAGCTCTAGAACTGTAAGTACTGAACATGACATTCTACATATATGTTCCACTGTTTGTTATCCCTAATTTATTGCGCCCGCTACACATTCCTTCCACGTTTCGTTTCTAAAACAACATCGTAATCAAAATTGTAATGTGTTGCCACAATAAAACAGAAACAATTTCCCACTTCCAAAAATATGACCCACACCTTGACTTTCTGCTATAGTTTGATACTTTTTATAAGTAATTGTAGTAGCTTTCAAGCTATCTCTAGTTTGGGGAACTTTTATGGAAAATGGTGACAAAGTAATAATTCTGTCCAGAAAAAAACTAAAATATTCCAAAAGCCTATGTAGGTGTATTGGCAGTGTGAGTACTTCTTGGAGGATTAAATGGAACAGCGTCTTTCCATCCTTTCATAAAAGGTATGGGACCTGTTATCCAGAATGCTTGGGACCTGGGGTATTCTGGATAATGGATTTTTCCATAACTTGGCTCTTTATACCTTAAGTCTGGTTTTGCTTCCAATAAGAATTAAATATATCTTAGTTGGGATCAAATGTATAAGACCTGTTATCCAGAATGCTCAGGACCTGGGGTTTTACAGATAACAGATCTTTCTGTAATTTGAATCACCATGCCTAGAAAATCATATAAAAATGAAATAAAGCCAATAGGCTGGTTTTGCTTCCAATAAGGATTAATTATATCTTAGTTGGGATCAAGTACAAGCTACTGTTTTATTATTACAGGTATGGGGCCTGTTATCCAGAATGCTCAGGACCTGGGGTTTTCCAGATAATGGATCTTTCCATAATTTGGATCTTCATACCTTAAGTCTAGTAGAAAATCATATAAACATGAAATAAAGCCAATAGGCTGGTTTTGCTTCCAATAAGGATTAATTATATCTTAGTTGGGATCAAGTACAAGATACTGTTTTATTATTACACAGAAAAAGGGAAATCATTTTTTTGTTAAAAAAAATGTCATTATTTGGAGGCCATAAGAGGCAGTCTTTATGTAAATAAGAGCTTTGTGGATAATGGGTTTCCAGATAACGGATCCTGTGTATGCAAGGTCAGACACTTAGGCTGTGCAAAGAGAAGAGAGGGCTGAACAAAGTCTTTCAGTAGCCCCCACAAATTATTTCTATTACAATCAAATATAGAATGCAAATATTTTACAGGTGCAAAGTTGGCTCAAGACATTAATCATTTACCACCACAGGTATGGGACCCATTATCTGGAATCCCATTAACCAGAAAGCTCCAAATTACGGCATGACCAATGACGGCATTTCCATTTTCTCTGCATGAATCCATTTTGGTGGCAAAACAATCCATTGGGTTTTTTTTTTCATATTTAAATGATTTTTAGGATTATTTTCCCACCGATATGGATTTTAGTAGAACTAAGTTATGGAAAGATTCCTTATCTGGAAAACCCCAGGTCCCAAGCATTCTGAATAATAATAAAAAGTTGAGTGTGTGACAATAGCCTAAAAGAATCTTTGCTGAATTCGGTCAGATAATTCTCGTTATACCGCTCCCTGGTTAGTTTTGAACTCAGGTCCCTTTACTAAACATTAATAGCTTTTTTCCCCATTAATGGATCTTGTATATTAGTGATGTGAGGACCAGATATCCGCAGGATCCATGAGTCGGGTTGGTTCAGGTCACCTTTGCTGTGCTGTTTGCGGGTCATGGGCGGGTTGAGCTTTCTGCCTTCTCTCCCCCCACCCTAACACTGGCGGCTTCTGACTTCCAGGTTCTGGTTTTATAGGCGTGCCTGCCCCACCCCTTTTGTGATGTCATCAGCGTGAGGGAGTGACTATATAAATGGAAGGCAGAAGTCAGGTGTGGGAGCGGGTCGGGCTGATGTGGGTTTGGGTGTGGGTTGATTTTTTCTCGACCCACACATCACTAATGTATTTACTGTAAGTTTGACTTCATCTGTTTAATGTAGATTAAAAAAGCATAAACTTTATTGGGATCATGTAATAAAAGGTGCAAATATTGCCCAGCAGCAGTAACAGAATCAGAGGGCCTGATTTACTGGTCACCTGTTGAAAAACAAACATCTCATGGTTCTCTATGGGTTACTGCTCCTTGGCAAACGTTGTGCCTTTTATTACAGATGGGGGTTTGTTTATTCATCCAGAGCATCCAATCAAGTGTGTTTAGAAAATGATAAGCAGTAAATGCTGCCTACTGGTTGGTTCCTATGGGTTACCTGTCCAGTGGCAAACTTAGCTCTTTTTTTTAGGCACAAATTAATTGTTGGCAGATCTGAAATTTGAAATTCAATTCAGTGATGCCTCAATCTAAAATATATTTTTAACAAAAAGAAGGGTAGTTCCATACCTCTACCCTCAAGATGCCCATACATACCAGATATGGTTGGGCAGTATCTCAATTCTCAACAAAACTGCCAGCTATATTGTCATGTATTGCCATTCTGGTAGATATTTAGAGGGATAACAGAATTGCCAATAGATTAGCTGCAATAGTGAAAGCTAGAATGTTATATTGATTCTGTAGAATGCTTTACCATACCTGAATAAAAAGCTCTAGAAGCTCTCTGTTTGTTTAGGATAGCAGCAGCCATATTAGCTTGGTTTGACATCACTTCCTGCCTGAGTCTCTCCCTGCTCACTTATAGATCTGGGTTCAGATTACAGCAGAGACGGGAGGGTTGGAAGCGGAGCAAACTGAGCATGCTCAAGCCCTAGCCCTGGAGGTTTAAGCTGAAAACAGGAAGTCTGATACAGAAGCCCATGTGACACAATATAAGGGGAAAAATGCAGTGTTTCTTTTGACAGAGGACTCAGAGCAGCACTAGGGTTTACTGGTGTATTTATATAGACCTTAGCTTACTTTAGTCCTTTAAGGGCTTGGACTGGGCAGATGGGACCCTCCGACTCAGCTCCAATTCCCATCTGCCCTCCAATGTCACTCCCCTGCTGCCCTCTGTCGATCGCAGCAAAAGTAAGTACAGTATAAGGTGCACACAAAGGTTGGTTGGCTTGTGGTGGCTGGTGGGATCCCCAGAGGGAGTGTGGGGGCCCCTGAGGTATCAGCCCCAGTGGGCCTCACACACACCCCAGTCCAACCCTGCTGGCACTTGAGTATGGGGGTTAAACAGTGAAACTGCTCCTAAATCCATTCATTATGGATATTAATGGCTCCCTAACTGCAATATTGTACCTGAAGATTTACAGCCGTACAAGGGAGAGCCAGATTGGCTGTTGTTCTACTTAATCCATAAAGATGATTTGGAGCAGTCAGCTTCCCAAGCCATTTCCCAACTGCTGGCCATATCTGCCCGACATTACTTTGAATAGAATCTGGCATTTGTGAGTAATGATTGTCTCTCCAGAACTGCAGAGCCAAAGCTGAACTGACATCAAGTGGCTGATATTCTAAGAATTCTAAGAATTATTCCTGACCACATCGTTCTGCCTGTGCTGCTGTATGATTAGCAGTCTGTCTGCCCAACAGAGCTTACAATCGATGGACAGCGAATAGGAGCAGGTTTTCCAGGTCCAGTGATTTTCAGAGAGCAGTTAGATGTTTACTTTCATTGTTATAGCAGCATTGATTACAAAATGCACAAGGGCAGATTCATCAAAATTGGAAATTCTTCTCAATCTCATGGACCTCCCTCGTGAGAAATGTCACAGAACATTGGGTTTGCTATTCATGGTAAAAGGATTCTCATGGTAAAGAAACTTAAGAATCCTCAAGAAAGTGAATTGATAGAAATGTTTCCATTAAAATGCTACTGTGTCTTTAAGGTGGATCTCTGTAGCTTTGAGTTCTTGAATTTTTTGGTTAAAATACACCAATAATAACACATGAGAGTAGTTATGGCGCAATAGACATGGAGAAACCTTCACACCTAGGAGGCCTGGATCTGAAACCCCTCTAGAGTAGCCTGGTAAAGGCCAGATGAGGCACTGAAGCACTGTTATTGGATTGCAATGGTACCATTAAGGGACAGATTTTTAATTATTTACTTATTTTTCAAGAAATTTTGAGTTTTAAAGGTTTGTTTTTGGTCAGAAATCAAATTTTCAGGTTAAAAAAATTGAAATTTCAACTGAAGCTATTCGAGTTTCTTGAATTAATCGTTTAATTAATTAATTCATTCATTCATTCATTTGGGTTGTTAACTCCGAACTCACTGAATCAAGTGTTTTCCATTCAACTTTTCACTTAAATTTAAAAACTATTCGAGTTATGCGTAAATTCGAGGTATAAAAACCTTTGATAATAACCCTCTAAATGTATAGTTATGTAAAAAAACAGAACTGAATATTCAGCCACTACATATAAAATTAACAATGAAGATCTTATGCTTATGGTTATTTTGCAAACAGCCCCCTGGCCTCTGGTTTTTGGTTCCAACCTGATAATATTCATTCAGGAAAACACCCAACAGCCAATGTTTATTTGCATATAATGGTTTTGCCTCAAGGGTACTTGACATATTTCCATGAGATTCGTTTTCCATGAATGTGATGTCATGAATATTTGATCACGTATCTATTCACCCCTATTTAATTAATCACAGAGTGTAAGAAAGATTCTACATTTTGTTTAAGTAGCAGAAGAGAAGAGTTAATGTTATAGGGCACCAGAGCTGTTATGGCAAGTATTTGGATCATACGGTCAGGGGAAATTCAGTTACCGGAGACCATTTGAGGTAAAAGACATAGCTTATTTGGCACAAGTTCCATGTATTCTAAACTCACAAAAAGTCAAAACCCTGAACAAAGAGATCACAGAGGTTGATCATTGAAATGATATATGAATTAGAGCCTCATGGGGCCACTATACCTCCTGGCCCGTCTGTTTCCTCTGTAGTTATGCCCCGAAGGGGTTTCATAAGGAACTCATGGGGAAAGAGACAAAAAGATTACTAAAGAAGGAAAGATCTTGCTACAAAGGGAAAGTATGGAGAGGAGACAAGTATGGAAACTCCTGGTAAATGCAAGACCATGTATGAGAAAAGCAGAAATGGCTCCCAGATCAGATGTACTTGTATTTTCCCTGGTATACCTTTAGGCCACATGGGCGCATACTGTATTGTCTTAATAGAGTTTTGGCTACATCTTAGACCCACCCATACTGTGTTTGGTGGACTGGTCTGTCAATCTACTACTTAATGTTCCCCTTGTGTTAGCTAAATCTCAGCATACCCTAGTTATATCTATACTGTCTTTAATCATCGCCCACCCCCTCACTAAAGCATGGCTTCCATTGTATTCCTCCACCACTAGTCCATCCTCCATCTTGCTTCAGCCAAGATGGCCAAGAGGTCTACACGTTCCATTAAAATTTGACATGATGCTCAAGAAGGTAGAGATTCGAGTCACAAAGCATTATAGGGGACATAAAGCCTGAAGATAACAAACTGATGTGTTGAGTTGTTGAGTTCCTGTTGAATCCTTAGTAAATGCTCTTGTACTTTGTGTTGCTAGACTTTTGTGCAATGTGTAGAATGATTTATTGGAAATTGACACAATGGGCTTTGTTATCTCTTTGACTTTTCTTTGATCCGCAAGATATAAATAAGTATCTAATTTACAGAAAACATTTCCAAAAGCATCATTATTCTCTGAGAGCCATCAAATTTGGCTTTTTATACGGAATATCAACACACTGTGAGAATAATTTATATTCATGGAAATTTTTTTTTAATTATAGAGCACCACTTTATGTTCAGTGCTATTGTGGCCTGTGTGAGCTATAGTGTGACATATCCAAGTAATTTCAAATGAACAATCACTTTTTGTTGGAAATTTTCTGGCAACATGTGAGACAATACCATGCTCTGGGCACTTGGTAGGCACGTGAGCAAATGCCATACATGTTTTACATACATAAATTATAGAGTATATTTAGTTAATGCCTTTTAGAAGACAATGGATGAACTAATGGTAGGTAAGAGTAAGTTAAAGTCATGTGATACAGACAATGGAACTCATTTATCAACATTGGGCAAACTTGCATGTAGCCAGTAATCTCTAGCAACCAATATGCAACTGTTGTTATTCTTTCAGCTGCAGACAATGAAAGAAAAAAATTGATTGGTTGTCATGCTTGCTTCCCAGGTATACATTTGCTCCTTGTTGATAAATGAGTCCCATAATCAAAAGACGAGGAGTGGTTTAATTCACTTTCCTTTTCCCATGCAGAAACTTTGTTTGAGGTGTATCTAAAGGCTGAACTTTTACCCAAAGAAATTGAAATTATTTAACCCATACTGAAATAAGAATCAATATTACCTGTACATGGGCCCTAGGTGGTTACACATAGAAGTGCTTTCTCTGGAACTGTGCTGTCCATCTGATGGCCTGCAACCCCCTTCTTTGCCCCCCCCCCCATGAAAGTCTGCCTGCTGTGAGTTTTCTTGCCATGTTTAAGTTTTAAGGGGTACCAGTACTGAGATTAACTGGATCTTTATTGTTTAAAATTCAGACAGTAAGTAACTGCATTGTTCACACATGTAACACCTCTATTGTTCACTCAACTTGAAACTACCCACATTGTTCACCTGTTCTCACTCATACACAATGATGTAGGGGCACCAGCACTGTCACTGTATGTAGTACAGTATGAACTATTCATCTTAGAGTGATCATGATAGGTTTCCCTGTCTTTTGCTCTATTCTGCTTTACATATGCTCCCTGGGTGTGTCATACTCTGCCTGCCCTAGGCTCCATGTGTATGACATACTCTGCCTGCCCTATGCCCCCCGGGCGTGCCATACTCTGCCTGTTTGTGCCAAACTCTTCCTGCCCTATGCTCCTGATGTATGTCATACTCTGCCTGCGTGTGCCATACTCTGCCTGCCCTATGCTTCCTGTGTGTCCCATGCTCTGCCTGCCCTATGTTCCCTGTGTGTAACATACTTTGTCTGTCCTATGCTCCATGTGTGTACCATACTCTGCCTGTCCTATGCTCACTGTGTATGCCATACTCTGTCTGCCCTATGATCCCTTTGTGTGCCATACTCTGCCTGCCCTATGCTCCCTGTGTGTGCCATACTTTGTCTTGCCTATGCTCCATGTGTATACCATACTCTACCTGTCCTATGCTCACTGTGTGTGCCATACTCTGCCTGCCTTATGCTCCCTGTGTGTGCCATACTCTGCCTGCCCTTTTCTCCCTGTGTGTGCCATCCTCTGCCTACCCTATGCTCTTATGTGTGCCGTACTCAGCCTGCCCTACACTACTTGTGGGACATGAGTTGGATAAGGTTTGTTTTGGAGGTTTGTTAGCATTTGCAAAATGTTGTTAGTGGCCAGCGCTACGCAACAAGTTGGCGCTATAGAAATACATGTTAATAGTGGCTCTAAGGTGTTTAATCATGTGCTGGGGTGTACTTTATTATCCACAGGGGAGGAGGCCCCTATGCTCCCTGGGTGTAACATACTTTGTCTGTCCTATGCTCCATGTGTGTACCATACTCTGCCTGTCCTATGCTCACTGTGTGTGCCATACTCTGCCTGCCTTATGCTCCCTGTGTGTGCCATACTCTGCCTGCCCTTTTCTCCCTGTGTGTGCCATACTTTTCCTGCCCTATGCTCCATGTGTGTACCATACTCTACCTGTCCTATGCTCACTGTGTGTGCCAAACTCTGCCTGCCCTGTGTTCCCCTGTGTGTACCATACGGTGTCTGTCCTATGGTCTCTGTGTGTACCATCTTCTGCCTGCCCTATGATACCTGTGTGTGCCATATTCTGCCTGCCCTATGCTCCCTGTGTGTGCCATACTCAGCCTGCCCTACACTACTTGTGGGACATGAGTTGGGTAAGGTTTGTTCTGGGGGTTTGTTAGCATTTATAAAATTGTTGTTAGTGGCCCCTAAGGTGTTTAATCATGTGCCGGGGGGCACAAGGTGTTATCCACAGGGGAAGAGGCCCCTATGCTCCCTGGGTGTAACATATTTTGTCTGTCCTATGTTTCATGTGTGTGCCATACTCTGCCTGTTTGTGCCATACTCTTCCTGCCCTATGCTCCTTGTGTGTACCATACTCTGCCTGTCCTATGCTCACTGTGTGTGTCATACTCTGTCTGCCCTGTGTTCCCTGTGTGTGCCATACTTTGCCTGCCCAATGCTCCCTGTGTGTGCCACACTCAGCCTGCCCTACACTACTTGTGGGACATGAGTTGGGTAAGGTTTGTTCTGGGGGTTCGTTAGCATGTGTAAAATTGTTGTTAGGGGCTCCTAAGGTGTTTAATAGTGTGCTGGAGGGTACTTTGTTATCCACAGGGGAGGAGGCAGCATACTGTATGTATTTAAGGAGGTATTAGGTGTGCATCAATGTGCAGCCGGGGTTGGGGCGAGACGGATGCCGGGAGAGATGCCCGAGGTCTCAAGGGAGGCCCTTCAGAGTGCAGCACCAGTGGGTCAAGGAGACCCCAGTCCGACACTGATGTTTGTTTGTCTCCAATGTTAATGAAAATGCCCAAAATATACAGACAGAGAAGTCATACACCTCTTGCACCTGTATTGCAAGAGCTCAACTGGGGGTCAATAGTTTGATTTAATCCCGTTTCTATCTATTTCACACCATTGGGCCTCATTTATAAACCCTGGGTGGTATTAGGCTTGCCTCACTGCAACAGGTAGTGTCATGGGGGAGACTGCAGCTTTGAATGGGTTCCCCTGAGGTTGCAAGGGGGCCCTTTCAGATTGCAGCCCCAGTGGGCCCAGGAAACCCCAGTCCAATGCTGCTAATTGGCTGCTATGGGCACCATCACTGGTGATGTTTACCTCCAATGTTAATGAAGATGCCCCAAAATGTACATACATATTTCACACCATAAGGGCTTATTTATAGACCCTGGGCAAACCTGGGAACATGACACAAACCATACACAGGGCAATAAGCTGTTATTTTTGTAGAGCATGTGGTTGTAATGCTGAAGGGGAGCCATGTACATGCGTTTGTGTGCAAAATCATATGTAATTGAGGTCTGTGCACAAAGCTTACAGCCATGCCCTGCCCATACAAGTAAAATTTCCATTGTGCCTGGCTTCTGTCAACTTTATTGAGTTAATGGCTTAGAAGAGAATAATCCATTCAGTGAGGTGTTACATTAGCAGAAGGCACAGAAACAAATGATACTGAAATACAAAAAAGAATTAGTCAGCTGTCAACTGGTTTGATGCCCCACAAAGAAGAAGAAGAAGAGTTCTTTGCATGTGGTTGCCAACTCCAACACAATTTATTTTCTTTTTTCCTGTTAAGTTAAATGTAATATCTGGTGGTCAATGCATCAAGGGGTGCTGTCATTTTGTGCCCAGCACAACTCCTTGTACTTAGCAAGCAAATCACTCCTCTGTCGCATTTAAACATGCATGCCCTGACCTTCCTTCCACTCTCTGGTGCAGGTCACAGAATAAACAAGGCGCTGCCTCGGCTACGGAATCAATTTATGAGAAACTAATGTTCTCGGAAAATTGTATTATCGTGTTCCTAATGTGTATTGTTTTGTCTAACGCAATTTCACATTTGAACTGAAATCTCTTTAATGATAAATGGTCATTAAACAGAACGTAATGCTTTGTACCTTCCAGCTGCAGGGAATGGCTCTGCCTCTTTAACACAAAGGTAGAAACAAAAGGAACGATTAAACCAAATTAACCCTATTGTTGGATTTTACGTTGGCCTTATGAGAGGCTTTTTTTTACTTCTGGGTCTGAAAGGTGAACTTACTGAATGTGCAGATGGAGCAAACTTTGTTTTGGCATCACAAAGCATATACTGTGAACTGCTTAATAAGGGGTTATCTCATTAACTTCAAATGAAAAAAAAGTCATGATAATAATCTATGTAGATAATGTAATGTTGTGCAACAAAGTGAGCAACCTCAATGCTTTTTACCCATGAGCTACATTTCAATATAAATAAAGAACTAGGGAGCTACACAAACATGAAAAATACTCCCTGGGTGCCAAATAAGGGATGTGATTGGATAATGAGCAGCCTCTATGTGGACTGGCAGCTACATGAGGTTATGTGTTTGGTTTTTATAGAACAAAAACTTGCCATCAAGACTGGAATTCAAAAATAAACACCTGCTTTAAGGCCACTGGGAGCAACATCCAAATGGTTGCTTGTAAGCTAGTGGTTGGGGATCGCTGCTCTTTATTAATGATTCCCAATCTGTTGACACATGACCAACAGGTTGCTCCCCATTCCCTTTGCAGTTGCTCCCCTTGGACTCAAAGTAGTTGGTCATTTTTAAATGTCTGGCTTGAAGACAAGCTTTAAAAGGGTAAAAACACAAGTTTACCGCCTAGGCTGGTAGTCCACATGGCCAATCGCGGCACTTATCTGGCAACACACATTTCTCATGGTTCCCATGAAACACTTTTTACGTCTGAATACAGTTGATTAAGGATGCACCTATTCCAGGATTCAGTTTGGTATTCAGCCTTTTTCAGCAGGATTCAGATACAACCAAATCCTTGTGTCTGGGCAAACTGAATCCTTAAAATCCCGTGACTTTTTGTCACATAACAAGGAAGTTAAATAAATTGTTTCTTTCCCTATTTCCCTTCATGCCCCTACTTTTTGTATGCAAATTAGGGTTCAGATTTGGTATTCAGCCGAATCATTCACAAAGGGATTTGGCTAAATCCTAGAATAGAGGATTCCATGCATCCCTAGTCTAGATAATATATGCCCCATCTGTATTTTCAACTGAGCCAGCTGACATAAGTGGGTTATTTGAAAAGAGGGGGAGGCAAAAAATTCAAACCCTACTGTATACGAGAAGGCAAACTAAAAAGTTAGCTTTACGTTAAATTAAATGTGAACTACCCCTTTAATACCCTTCTTAAGAACTAGAAAGGTCTGGAGATCATGGTCAATGGCAGAGGTTCTGAAAGACGTGATAACCAGTCACCTGGATAGCCTATCAGTGATCCATAGATATTTCTATGTAATTTAGAAAAAATCCACCAGTGCAGATTTGTAGAATTATGTCTAATTTTCTGCCATTAATGTCTTTGCTTTGCCAGAAACCCACTCACCAAAACCCAAGTCCTGAGCAGTGTTTATCCATTTGATTTCTTTATTTTTTTCCCTTTCAGGCTATTTAGTCATTTCTGTTTTAAAATTATCCCATCAGAGGCCTTTCAGCATTTCCAGCAAGACATCACCAGAATGTAAGTCCTTTTGGTCTTATCTGAATTATTGTATATGCTTGTTCTCTTCTATGATGTTTGTTTACTTATTGCATTTTAAGGTGGAGTTCCCATTTTGCCTTTTTATACAGGAGCAACACACTTAACGTCAGCAAATGAGTGTCTCTTGCTCTACACATTGAGTGGGCAATATCAGGCTGATCCATTTGTGGGCCCTAGGGCCTAACGATAGGATCACTATGTCAGGAATGCAGGTGGTCAAGGCATTCCAATTGACATCTGGTCACTTTTTTGGCCAGATGGGGAAGCCAATTGGAGGGCCCCCTACAGTGGCCAATAAACTGCCGACTTGCAAACATCCTCAGTGCGGGATTATGCTAAATATTTGATGCCTCCTACAATATATTTCAAGCTGGTGGAGAATCTCAATTTCTCCTGTGCAGGTGTAATATTTTTCGACACACAGGAAGGAATTTAACTCAACCATTTAAAAATGTATTTTGACTTGACTTGTATTTCCATTCATAAATTTCCACTTTAACAAACGCTTGCAAAGTGCCCCGCAGTGTTCGAATGAGCCTCCCATAGGCGCTTTGTTTAATATGCTTATTTTGCTAATTGCCTACATTGTTGCTGAAATTGCTATGTAGATTAGTCTCGTCATGCAAGAAAAATGCTTCTGGGAAGAAAAGGAGAATGTTTATCATTTCAATTAACTGATCTTGGCAAAGACAAATGTTAAATATATAACCTTGAACCTTTTACAGTCAAGATAGTATGCTTGACTACACACACACACACATACAGAGCTCTAATGGACTAAATTTATGTGCAAAAAATTTAATGGTGTAAGTCAATGTTTGGGACCTTTCTCAAGTTATCACAAACAATTCCCCAAAGGGCTCAATAAAGGGCACTTGCACTAAAACCTTATTCATTAAGTTGCATCCCTATACACTCTGCAGTTCTGCACGTTCATTCATATGAACAACAGGCAAGTTTGACACAAGGGAACCCTAGATCTGCCTCCCGAAGGGCATCAATAAACAAAGAAAGCAAAGGGCCAAGGACAGACCCCAGTGGTACCTCAATAACAGAGCTTGTCCAACTAGAAAATGTTTAATTTACCACAACGTTCTGTAATCTATACCTCAGACAATTCTTTATGCAAGTACAAATATAATGTTCCAGGCCTATATTTCTTAATCTAATCAGTAACCTTCTGTGTGGTATTGTAGCTAATGCTGATCAAAGTCTAAATAAATCACATCCACTGTCATGCCAGACTCTAGGTTTCTGCTCAGCACTTCATAAAAGGTAATTCAATTAGTCTGGAAATATGTATTATGCATAAAACCATGCACAAACTCATTGTGTTATGATATGCAGTGTATTTAAGGATCATACCCCTTATTAACCTCTCCACAAGAATAAATTAGATGTTAATAATGAATAAACCATTTACTTGTTTTGCATTTTTCTAGATATATAGTATATAAATATAGAAAAATGCAGCGCTAAGGAGCTTTCTCCAGCCACATAAATTATAATGGGAAACTGCTGCCAGTTTTTGCAGGTGTGGAAATTATTCTGGTTTTCTTTGGGAAGGTTGCCCTTCTAAAAATTGAAAACAGCTTTGTATTGTAAATGATGCTGTAAGAGGCTGTCTAAAAAGTTAAAAAAAAAAAAAAAATACCCGTTACAGTTTTACAATAACTCATTTTAATCTGCTAATAATGGGGTGCCCACTATAACTATGCATCAGAACACTTTCTGGCCAATCACTCTAGCCTAATGTTCTATTTTAATTTGGATAAAAAACCTATAGTTAATGTGGCTTGCCATACTTTCCATTAAACATTATTACATAGTACAGCTGTGGGATCCTTTATCTGGAAACCCATAATTCAGAAAGCTCCAAACTACGGAAAGACCTTCATCCATAGACTCCATTTTATCCAAATAATCCAATTTGTTTTTCAAATGATTACCTTTTTCTCTGTAATAAATTAGATCCAAACTAGGATATCATTAATCCTTTTTGGAAGCAAACCAGTCCACTCGGTTTATTTAAGGTTTACACTTAGGGATGGATTTTAGTAAGGGTCGAGGTGTGTTTTCCACAAAAAATTCTAGTTTTCAAGGGTATATTTGAGTCAGAAATTGATTTTTCGGGTTAAAAAAAAAATTTTTTTGAGATTGAGTATACTAGTATACTAGCGATGTGTGGGTCAGGTTTTTCCTGATCTGCACCCCCCCGCCCTCCCTCCTCCAGCTTCCCTTTATAGACGCGTGAAAACCTGCCCACCAATGACATCACAAAAGTGGCAGGGCGAGCAGGCGCTCAGCTATAAAGCTGGAAGTTGGAAGGTGGCGGGTGGGGAGAACAGGAGGAAGAGCTCAACCTAGACACACCACCTACAAAGAGGGGGGTGCGAGGTCGGCTTGAACCCTACCGACTAGCAGGTCCTCTGGGTATCGGGCCAGCCCACACATAGTAATCGCTGACCCTTGGAATAGCTTAAATCCGAAAATACACCATCTAAAACCTGTCGAGGTCATGTGTTAGTCAATGGCAAGTCAAAACTTTTTTCCCATGTCAAATTTGATCAATTTGAGTTTTCGGGTTGTTAACCCCAACTTCACTGATTTGAGTCTTCCATGTTAAAACATTTACCATGCAGTAGTAGCTCCTTGGGAAGCAGCTAACCAAATCTATATACCATTCATGAGTATAATGAGTGAGCTGGGGCATCCCTCATTATGTGCATGTGTGGAGTTCCAAAATGACCAACCAAGCTGGAGTCTTAAAATTGATGGCCTAAAACCTAGCACAATTGCATGTGCGATATGATACAAACAGAAACAATTGCAATTAAAATCTTTGCCGTTGGGATGTCGTAACCTCAGACAAAGAATTTGGAGGAATGTCTTTCTCCTGTCTCAGTGATGTCTGGTGGTGTTGACAGTTTTTTTTGTTTTTGATGCTATTTATTTGTGTTGGTCAGCTCAAAGTGAACTGAATTCATTGCTTGATATCATTTTTTGCCTGATATTTTGATGTAGCATTTGGGAACATTTGGTACTTCTGCTCTTTGACTTTGTGATGCGTTATGTTTATATGATCCTTCCTCCAATGTTCTCCCTAGACAGAGTTATCTAATTTATATATCTGTAGTCTGGTGTGTGTTTCAAAATTTATCCTCTCTATTTTGACAGCAATCTACTTTTCTGATGCTATATTGCATTTAATTTTCAGCCGGCATCATCCATCAAGACAGTTAAACATATGTTCCGTGCCTAATTCCGCAATAGGAAATACATCATATGCTGTCATTTATTGCCCTGCTTTTTAACCCGATCCTACGATTACTCAATTTTCAAATAAGTGATTTTATTTTAGTTCCATGAAATAAATTCTTTGAACATATGAGGGCTGTGAACTCTATCACGTTGTCCAAGCCCACTTTCTGTCTGCTGACTGTGGCATCCCTTGGGTATAATAAAAAACAAAAACTAATTTTGACTTCAGAAGAGAATCCCTCATACATATCCCACATTTTCTTCTTACATCAAGGCCAAGGCCAGGGTAGTAGCGTTTTATTGCCATTATGACAGTGGACAACAGTGTTTCGACAATTTTACATGAAATCTCTGCATAGATAAAGCAAAAATGAGGGGTTTGAGTAGGTAGCCTATTTGTACTTGTGTGTATTAATTTGCATAGAGATATTTGGGGGCCTATTTATTAAACCTTACATTTTTCTGGTTGAGTTATTAAAGGGGAAAACTTAATTTTTAGAGAGAAATAAAAACACATTTTTTTAAATTTATTATACCCCAAAGCTGCTAAAAATCCAAATCTGAAAATACTCCATCTCAAACCAATCAAAGGTCATGTCGAAATCAATGGCAGATGTTCCTAAAGACGTTTCTTGACATCCTGATCTGAGCTGGTTTTCGTTCATGGTATCAATTCAAAAAAGTTGAAGATTCAAATTGACACACAAATTTGTTCTATTTCAAGAAGAATGGTTACATTTTTGCATGGGAGTTAGGTTGACTTTAAGATTAATTCGAGTTTTAGTAAATAACCCCCTTGATCTTTTGCTTGATGTGTGTATACTTTTAATGTTTGGTAAATAGACAATTGGGTGGCTGACCTATCATCGTTAGCCTGAAGGCACCCAAGCACATGACTCGTTTGTAAATCCTTTTTACGTAATTAACATGGCACAGTGTGTTGCACTTGGCACTTTGTGTTAAAGTTACCACAACAGATTGAGGTCCATTTATTAAAAGTCAAATTTTTGTGGTATTGGAGCTTTTTGAAACCACTCAAACCCTAATTCTCTAAAACAATGAATGCCATGAAAATTTTTCAAAGAGACTGATATGTATATATATATATATATATATATATATATATAGTGTGAAGGTAAAACATTGCTTAACGATCTGAATAAAAATATGAAAATCTGTAGAATTTCAAATTTTTCTTACAATTACAAGTGAAAAATGTCTAGCGTAAAAGTCTGAGTTATTGGTAGTTTTTACACTTCATAAACCTAAATTTTTAGAGTTTTAGAGAAATGAAAAAAAAAGCACAATTTTTTTGAGTAAAAATATGATTAATGATTCCAACATCTCTATCCATTGATCCCACCTATGGTTTTGCCTTAGTTGTTTACCCAAAACCTATAAAAATTTTATCGTAACAGATGCTATTTATAGGTGATTTTTCTACTTGAGGACCCTAGTGATACTGTAGTATAAAAACAATCGCATACACTTAGGGACAAATTTATCAAGGGTCAAATTGAAAATTTGGTTTTTAAAACTCGAATTTTGAGTTTATTTTACTGTAATTCGACTAGGCAATAGTCCAAATTTGATTAGAATTTTAATATTTAAAAATTCTAATCAAATTCAATTCAAATTTGCAGCTCAATCTTATTCACCCATTTTTTTTAAATTCTATTTTTTTAAATAAATTTTGATTGGTCGTTTTTTTTTAAATTTCAAGTTTATGGGAGTTGATGGGAGTTTTTACAAACGCGAAATTTGACCCCTTTGACCTCTTGGTAGACCTTTTTTTCCTAACCACAAAGGCATGATTAATTAATGGAAACAAAAAAATGGGAACATAATTACAATGGGTCCTCACTAAAATGTAATTTTAAGTATTAAGTTAACTTTTCCAGTTTTTTCAGTTTCCTCTAAACTTTTTGCACTTTTTTTTTATATAATACATGAAAATTGTTTTAAATCATGAAAAATATTTCCTCCTGAGTTGGCAAAATCATTAGTCGTTATTAAAGATTAGTAAATTATCTTGTGCAGTGACAGCATAGCAAACATTATTGAGCTTCAAAACTTATTTTTATAAATTTGAATAAATACAGCCCATAAAGCAGTAGCGTGACACGTATTTTTCATGATTTAGTGCCTAATGCCAGAGCTTCTCTTCTGAAATATTGTCTTTATTGTGTTGAATAGCACAGAAGAACAAAACAACCAGGATGAACTCTTACAGAGCACAACAGGAAAACCCTTCAAAAAGTCTAAATTCCCCCGACATTTTAATAACTGATATTTATACTTGTATTTATTGTGGCAGTGGGGAAATTGTCTATCAAATTGTGAGGTCACATCAGTCCAGTCGAAATAATCATGTGCACAGAGGACTCAATACCTCATTAACCAAAATACTGTTTGGATTTGGACATGGTCAAATGGGTCAACAACTAAATTCCATCCATGGAATTAAATGGATATTATGAGAACTACATATCCTTTCCTATCTACCCCTGGCTACCACTTTTTCTCTATAAGTTACCTACTGATAATTTTCTTATTATTATATGTTTAATACACTGAACTTTTGGATACATGCCATTATCCAAACAAATGATCAAAGGGGTTGTCCAGGGAAGCTCCTTCTACCTTTGTATCCAAGCAGAAGTAACTACTGATAAGGCATAAGTGCTGATGAATTAGGGGCACTTGCTCAATGCAGGAAGCTGCCATAATGTTTTGCTCAGATTAACTGTCACTTGTCTGTAGATTTCATTCCTGAAGAGTAACCATCAGAAGATCAATGCAAAAGCTTAGACACAAAAGGGTCCCTAAGGGGGTGTATAAAACTCTAGTAGACTATGTACATATTTGGGTTTTTACTGTAAATTGCCTGCCAGAGCTAAATGTATAATGCTCTGTGAAACAGAGCAAATGTGGAGAAAGGGGTACTATTCACTGAGGTTAGAAAAGCCAGTACAGGTATTAGGCCTGATGAGTAATCACCTGTCAAAAATGTCAGTGGTTGGGTCCGGACCCACCAGGGCGACCACATTACAGGATCGGGTGGTTGTTATTGGTACATTCTCTACTTGGAGTAAGGTTCTTAGTGGGGTCCCTCAGGGCTCAGTATTGGGTCCACTTTTATTTAACTTGTTCATTAATGACTTAGGGGAGGGTATTGTAAGTAATGTATCAGTGTTTGCAGATGACACAAAACTATCCAGCCTAATTAATTCCATCCAGGATGTGGCACTTGCAACAGGATCTTGACAAACTGGCAATCTGGGCAGCTAAGTGGCAAATGAGATTCAATGTTGATAAATATAAAGTAATGCACCTGGGATGTAAAAATATCCAAGCCACTTTTACCCTTAATGGGACTGCACTAGGCAAATCCATTATGGAGAAGGAACTTGGAGTACTTGTAGATGATAAACTTGGCTGTAGCAAGCAATGCCAGTCAGCAGCATCAAGGGCAACTAAGGTCCTGAGCTGTATTAAAAGGGGTATAGAGTCACCGGAGGAGGGGGTCATTCTTCCACTTTATAGAGTACTTGGAAGGCCCCATCTAGAATATGCCATACAATTTTGGTCTCCATAACTCAAACAGGACTTTATTGTATTAGAGAGGGTACAGAGAAGGGCTGGTAAAGGGAAAATCTTAGCTATGAGGAAAGACTGGCCCAATTGGGGATGTATATATACATATCACATCTGGAAGGTTTCAGATGTGAACCGAAACGTAGGATTTCTTTAATAAACCTCCACCCTTGCTTTGTACTATTGGCTTATGTGCAAATCCTTGGAGTGCCGTCACCTGCTGTGTATTGTAAAACTTTTTCGGACTGGCACCCAGGTGCTCTACTGGACTGGAGGAGTGCGTCCTTTATGCCGATATATATATATATATATAATCTCTCTAATGCTTCTTTCCATCTGACGCAAGGTCACCCATTCTGATTAGAAGAAAAGAGGTTCCACCTAAATATTTGGAAGGGTTTTTCACAGTGAGAGCTGTGAAGATGTGGAATTCTTTCCCTGAATCAGTGGTACAGGCTGATACATTAGATAGCTTTAAGAAGGGGTTGGATGCTTTATTCACCAGTAGCTCCTCCCAGCAGACAGGAGGGAGCCAATGAGATTAGAGGAAAGGAGGGAAAGGGGTGTTACAGGGAGGGAAGTGAATCAGTGGTACAGGCTGATACATTAGATAGCTTTAAGAAGGGGTTGGATGGCTTTTTAGCAAGTGAGGGAATACAGGGTTATGGAAGATAGCTCATAGTACAAGTTGATCCAGTGTCTTGTCCGATTGCATCTTGGAGTCAGGAAGAAATTTTTCCCCCCCCCTGAGGCAAATTGCAGAGGCTTCAGATGGGTTTTTTTTGCCTTCCTCTGGATCAACTAGCAGTTAGGCAGGTAAAAAAAAAAGAGGTTGAACTTGATGGATGTGTGTATTTTTTCAACCTAACTTACAATGTTACTATGTATTAGTGCCTCTGCCTTTTTTCCCTTTTGATTTTTCATATTTATTTCCCCTGAGGAAGACTTTTCTTTGGTCAAAACGGGTTGGGCTAATTATATTTGTTCTGTGATCATTTTTTTGCTGTAATAAAACCTTTATATAAGGGGCCCTGATATCCCCCCTCCACCAAGTTTGGGGCCCCAGACCCCCCCCTCCTCTAATGTCAGGCCAGGCCCCCTTGCCAGCTGCCCTCAACCCTCCTCTAGCCACCTCCCTCCCTGCCCCAACCAGCACGTATCTGCTTTTCTTGCATTAGTTGGGAGAGATCACAGAGCACAAAATGGCAGGCAGGCAGCTAGGAGCGGATGTGGGCCAATGCGGCCCATGAGGGCCTGGTGTCCTGCTGGCCCAATCCAGTCCTATAAACTGGGAAAGGGGTGAGGATCTAACTGTTGCCTGTGATAGGATTTAAAAACATGACCTATTCTGTCACTATGGCAAATTGTGTTCTATTGGCCTGTTTCTCATACAATGCTCCTCTGAAGTTATGCCAGAACTTTCTACATGAATGGTCCCAAACACTCTAGCCATTGTCTCAAGCCACATATCGCATCAAAATTTCATCCATCAAAGTAACTTGGGAGCTAGTCAGCCAAGGAATTATTGTATCCCCCATCCCAATATTAACCCCAACCCATAATAACAGAGTGCAAGACTGAAACATTATACTGCTCATGTCGTCAGAACTTTACAGGTTATTTCACTGCTTCTCTGCACAATTCTGTAAAGAATGGGGAGAAACACAACTTTGTACTTGAAAGTTGGTGAGTTGTCCCCACCTGCATCTCTTAAGTTACTTCTATGTGATCAAACAACAAGAAAGATTGATTTCATATAAGAATAAGGTTACAACCTTATGTAATGTTCAGATATATATTACTCTTTCCATGGCATAATGGAAGTTCATCTTAAAATTGTAATTTAATATGGTATAGCAACTTTTGAAATGCCATCTGGTTTTTAAGGTCCCTGGTAACCTGAAAACAGACTTCAAGGCTGAAACTGTTTCATATGATGCCAAGATAGGCATGAGTTCCTCTTGAGAGTTGATAGACCATTGTTTTGACATCTGCTCTACAGCCAACAGGACCCCTAGCTGTCTAAAAAAAGCAGTTTCTGCAGTATCATATAAAGTTAAGGTTAAGACTTTACATGTTGGGTACAAAAATTGTAGATCTATATAATGCAACATCAAATCAAACCTGATATATCCTAAGTGTTGGACTGGTTGGGTCTAGGCTCACCGGAACTGCCACATATGTGGACCCCGACCCTCCACCAACAATCTTGGGGGCCCTGACCCCCCTTCTACAACTTTAGGGTCCCCTCTCCAGTCACCAGCAACCCTACAACATGCATGTACCTGCTTTTCTTTCACAGAGCACCAAGTGGCAGGCAGGTAGGAGCAGATCTGGGCCTGGGGGGCCCATCAAGACTGTTTTTCCTGATATACCTCCAGCCCAGTCTGACTCTGCATATCCTATAGAATTTAATTATTGAAGTAAATTTATCTTGGAAAAAGTGGTATCGAAAGCTTTGGTGCTCAACAAAGGTTTTTTGCAAAATATTACCTCTGCTTACACCAGAATTTTACATTTGTCAAAATACAATTCTTCTACTCTGCATGGTTCATGCCATACCATGCTTTTTAAGTACCAGTCTGTGAATAAACCTTTCAGTGGATCCTCTTCTCTATGTTGCTGTTGGACCTTTTCCACATTATGGCTGATGGCCCAGCAGTTAGAATATTCTTTCTATAGCCCTATTTGGCTAAGCATCATATTTAGTTATCAATGCTAAATATGGAATATGTCCTATAAAATTTTTGTAGTCTTAGTTTATAATGTAAAGCACAGCTTTTGGTGCTCTTTTCTCTTTGGCTGACGTTATCACCTCAATCATCTTAGATTTTCATCTGTCCCAGTCCCACATCCCTCTCAGATCCCAGTCTCCCAAAATTAATTTTTCTCACTACAGATCTGACTTACCACCCTTCCTCTCTCCCACAATTCATGGTGCTGTCAGAGGTTCAGCTCCACACAAACACTCCTGGACAAACTAATCTCTTTTAAATAAATCAAGTTGTCTATTGTTAATGTATTCCACAGAATGGAATGTTGTTCCGCCTGACTAGAGCTGGAAAGTGAAATTCTGATATGGAAATGCTTGTTCTTTTAAGCAAAGTGCAGGGTATCCTGGAGATCCTGTTTGTTTCATAAGAGCTGGGCTTTAGCTTTGAATCTGTGTTGCAGAAGAAGGAAACCCTCATAATTCCTCAAACAAGGTGTAGGCAACCTTAAAATTGAGATGTGCTGCATTTCAGGTGGAAGTCATCTAAGAAAGTTTGCCTCCACGTTGTGGAACTTAAGAGGTGATCCCATAAAGCATATTTATTGGCATTGCTGCTGTATTACTTTCATTCCTCAAGTGTCTGAGATCACTAGAGAGCACTAGCACTGTCAAGTCAATGGGAGACCACAGCAGCCTATAAATTCCAAAAAACAAAAAAGCTAAAGGAATAAATAAAAATAAATGGCAATTGCTAATATTCTAAGAATGTCACCCTCTCCATCAAGGTAAATGTTTATTTTAAGAGACCTTCCCTTTTAGTTGTTTTAACTGTCTGCATAGTCCAGTTCACATACTGATCTACTGCAAGAATAGGTTGTACTTGGTTGTTTGCTTTAGTAATAAATAAAAGTGCTTGTCACATTGCATTAGTAAAATATTCACCAGGGAGGGGTAAAAAGGTAAAAATTAACCCTTTCAGTTAAATAATCTGGATCTGTTCTTATTTCCTAAGTGCTTGAAGATCATTCCATGTAGTGCTGACCTTCCTACAGGTTGTCAATCCCTTTGTCTTTTACCTGCATCTCAAGGTTTAAACCATCCTACACCATACTACAACTCACATCCAAGAGCATAGGTCCTGCTGGGAAACCATAAACTATAAACAGAGGTAGATGCAGCAGGATTTTCTGATTGCAGAGTCTTAACAAGGGCCCATCAAGCCTGAACAATGATGGGTATGTCTTACAGTATGAATGGATTTAATAGGGAATTTAAAATTAGGTTGGACTTTTAGTTTTCTTGAAAACATTTCAAGCTGAAGTGGTAGGAAATGTATTTAAAAGTAAAGTCACACATATACAGTTACAATGGTTCCATTGAACGTCAGTAAGGTGTTGGCTCAAACTCACAGATGTGTTATAGTGGGGTCCGCTCAAAATGTCCAGTCAAATGCAGATCCCTCCTCTGTTCAGGGATGGCTTTTCCACTTTGGCATAAATGGCCTGTTTCAAACATCTGTCCTCTCTATCCAAAATGTGCTAATTGCTGCGCTCAAAGGAGTGTCCATTTTCCTTGAGATATAAATAGACTTATAGAGTCTAGTCCTGAGAAATTAATCTTTCTATTATGGGCCATTCTCTTACAAAGCAGTTGTCTCCCAAATGTATAGATATGTATGAGCACTGGAGAGAACTAAAAGATCAATGTCCTGCAATCATCCAGTTTCAATCCATCCAAAAGTGGAGCCACATAAGTGTTATCTAACTAACCTGAAAAACATGAAGAACATCTACCTGGAGGAATGGGCCCAAATCAAGCTTGTGTACAAAGTGCTGTTCTTGAAGGTTTTTCTACCACCTGCAAAAAATACCAGTTGACTCAGTTTAAACAATAGGTCTGATAGTGGGCCTTCTATACCTAGGCTTGTAACAAATCTAGAGGTTGGGAAAAGTCAACTGGTTTCACATTCAGTGGACCCCCCTCCCCCCAGGATGTGTGTGGAAGAGATTCTGAGAAGTGAGCGGTGGTGTGACCAAGGAAAAAGGTCCATAAATCCTCCAGGATTCTAAACTAGAGATAGGCAGAAAGAGGAGGTAGGTGCCCAGCATCCCCCAGTGGTGTGCCCCAGGCATGTGCCTCTTCTACCTACCCATTATTCTGGCTCTGATTCCTAAATACATAATATTACTTGACTAATCTATCAATTTTATTGCTGAAATTTTGATGAAACAATATGCCCCTTCTTCAAAGAAAGAGAAAGGAAGACTTTGTTGTCTGGAAATGTGTACTGATATGGACTAAGCAAATAGGAAATTGGACAATGAGTTTGCAGTTGTGAATTTTGTTATAGTGCCTCATAAACCTTTGATTTTTTAAATTCAGTTATTTGAGCATGTATATAGGAATGGCTATTTTAGTCTTAGCACTGGTAAGGCTCCAGAATATGCAGTGCCTTTATGAAATAATGAAAGTCCAGAGAAGAGCTGCTAAATTGATAAAGGGTCCAGAAGGTCTAAGTTATGAAGAAACCCTGGACAAGTTGAGCTTGTTGGTAATGGAGAAGAAGCATTTTAGATGGGAATATGTACAAATATATAAAAGGGCTCTTTTTACAGTGAGAGCTGTGAAGTTGTGCCATTCTCTGTCTCCAAGGTTATTATACCAGTACATAAATCAGCTTCAGGAAAGCACTGAATGCCTTTTTAGAACTGAGGGTTTTCTAAAATTAACTGATGGGGACAAGTCTTGGAGTTTGGAAGGAATTTTACCCCCTCTGAGGCAAATAGAAGAAACTGCCTCTAAATCAGTGATCCCCAACTACTGCCTGATGAGTAACATTCTACAATCATGTTTTATCTTTCAGAACAATTTCGGAAAGTGATTCTCTGGAAAGAATAGATAGTTACGCCTTTTCCAACCTCTCCAGCCTGACTGAATTGTACGTAACTATTTCCTTCTCTCCTTTTTATTGCCGTTGCTTTTCTAGATTTAATTCAAACATGTTTGCAGCTAGGTTATACTAATTAATGTTGTTATTTGTGTAGTCAAACGCTAAGTGTGCACCACCAACCAAAAGCACGTACGGACTTGATTTAAAATAAGGTTAAACATGAAGTCACCTTTTTACTGACAGATTCCAACTCTAGATGAAAATAGCAAAAAGATGCCTGTTAAAGAGCTGAAAATTGTCAAAAATATTTTTTTTATATGTGCCTAATACAGTGTACTGTGTCCAGTAAAGCAGAGAGTTGCTTGGGAAAAGAATTAACATTAATTGTAAAAAAGTTGTTGTTTTGTGACTGCATGGTAAATATTTAGGGCAGATTAACTAAATTCACATGAATAAATCGAAGTTTGATCGAATTTTAATTAAATTCGAATCTTCGAATATGCAAATTAGGCAAATTTGACCATCGAATATTCGAATAATACGAATATTCAAATAAAATTTTATTCGAATATTCGACTATTCGATGGTCGAATGACTTCCCCTTTAAATTTTTATTCGACCACCTACTTCACCAGAACCCAGCTACCAAATTGGGAATCATTAGCTTTGATCGAATAAAAAAAATTTGGATCGATCAATCAAATCTTTTTTATGCGCTCGTTCGTTCGTTCGATCTAATTACTGTAAAATCCTTTTTTTTTACAACCCTTTTATTCATATGGTTGAATTTCGAATTTTTTTTAATTCGAAATTCGACCAATGATAAATCTGACCCTTAGTCACACTAGCTATCGTAAAGGGAACACTCACCTTTGAAGTAACTCTTTGTATGATGTAGAGAGGGCTATCCAGAGATAATTTGCAATTGGTTTTCATTTTTTATTTGTGGGTTTTGAGTTATTTAGCTTTTTATTCAGCAGCTCTCCAGTTTGCAATTTCAGCCATCTGGTTTCTAGCGTCCGAATTCCCCTAGCAACCATGCACTGATTTGAATAAGAGACTGGAAGATGAATAGGAGGGGGCTCTGAATAGAAAGTTTTTTCAAAAATATTTGGAACATCATCTCTTGTTTCATTTCTCTTTCAGAACCATCCAGAACACTAAAAATCTCATCCATATTGGCGAAGGGGCTTTTGGAAATCTAGCAAAATTAAAATACTTGTAAGATTTATATTTTTTTCTTTCTCTTTCCTCCCTTTTTGTAATTGAAATTATCGTAATTTATATATGTACAGTTATGGGATCCGTTATCGAGAAAGCTCTGAATAATAGCAAGGCCATCTCACATACAGTCATATGAAAAAGTTTTGGAACCCCCCCCTTAATTCTTTGGAGTTTTGTTTTATCATTGGCTGAGATTTTAAAGTAGTAACTTCCTTTTATTATATAAAATGCCTTATGGAAACAGTAGTATTTCAGCAGTGACATCAAGTTTATTGGATTAACCGAAAATATGCATCATAACAAAATTAGACAGTTGCATAAATTTGGGCACCCCAACAGAGATATTACATCAATATCTAATATAAGTAATTCTAAAAAAACAACTGGACTATCTGAGTAATCATATACGTTTCACTATTTGCTCAGTGAGCAGTTATTTAGTCTCCCCAGTGTAGCGAGGAATGCACAGATCTATACATTGGGGAGAACAAACAACTGCTCACCAAGCGAATGTCTCAGCATAGGAGAAAGAACTCTACAGGGCAAGACTCAGCTGTCTTTCTACACCTAAAATACAAGGGACACTCCTTTGAAGATAGCAAGGTACATATCTTGGGTAAAGAAGACAGATGGTTTGAAAGAGGCTTGAAAGAGGCGATTCATGTCAAGGTGGAGAAACCATCCCTGAATAGAGGCGGGGGCCTTCAACACCACCTGTCTGCTACATACAATGCTGTTCTCACATCTGTACCCCAGCGGTTTCGGAGGACTTCACACATCCATTTATGCAACTCTCAAAATTAACACCCCTTTCTAGGAGTTGCATGACACATTGGTAATCGTATCACAGTAACTACACAGTACCAACACCTCTGTAAACTTCAGATGTCACCTCTTTGAAGAGTAACAATGTACCATTGTGATTGGATTAGTGGAAGAGTTTATATGCCGACAACGTCCCATGCCAGTTGAACTGAAGAAGCTGCTTGGATGGGTAGTGAAACGTCTTCAATGATTACTCAGCAAGCCAAGTTTTTTTTTTAGAATTACTTATATTATATATAACATGACCTGGATGAATGAAAATCTTCATAGTCATATTACATCAATACTTAGTTGAGCCTCCTTTTGCAAATGTAACAGCCTCTAGATGCCTCCTATAGCCTTTGATGAGCATCTGGATTCTGGATGTGGGTATTTTTGACCATTCGTCCATATAAAATCTCTCAAGTTCAATTAAATTTGATGGTTGCTGAGCATGGACATCCTGCTTCAAATCATTCCATAGATTTTCCATGATATGCAAGTTGGGGGACTGCGACATTCCAGAATATTGTACTTGTCCCTCTGTATAAAAGCCTTTGTAGATTTCCAAGTGTGGGGTCATTGTCTTGTTGGAATTTTCAACCCCTGCAGTGTAACCCCTGCATGAACATTATCCTGAAGAATTGTTGATATTGGGTTGAATTCATCTGACCCTCAACTAACAAGAGCCCCAGTCCCTGAACTAGCCACACAGTCCCACAGCATGTAGCAGGTGTTTTTCTTGGAACACGGTGTTCTTTTGATGCCATGCAAAAAATATTTGTAATGACCAAATAACAAATTTTTGTCTCATTAGTCCAAAGCACTTTGTTCCAAAATGGATGTGGCTTGTCTAAATGAGCGTTTGCATACAACAAGCGACTGTGTTTGTGTGAGTGCAGAAAGGGCTTATTTCTCATCGCCCTGCCATATAGATGTTCTTTGTGCAAATTGAGCTGAATTGTGGAACAATGTACAGATACAACATCTGCAGCAAGATGTTCTTGCAGGTCTTTGGAGGTGATGTTTGAGTTGTCTGTAACCATTCTCACAGCAGCATATGCTGCTCCTGTATTTTTCTTTACCTGCCAGACCTGAGTTTTACAGCAAATGTAATTGTGGCCTTCCATTTCCTGATTACATTCCTTACAGCTGAAACTGACAGTTTAAACCTCTGAGATGCTCTTTGTTCTTGAACTCTGTATCACTTGCCACACATTCCACCTTGTGGCAACTGATACAGAGTCCGAGGACAAGGCGCATAAACATCTCAGAGGAGCTTTGAAAGTGTGTGGCTACCCAGACTGGGCCTTTGTCAAAACAGCAGCAACTGAGCCCAAAAGAATCACAAAAACAAATCACCACCCGGAGACACTTAATAGGCAAAACATACAGTAGTCATCCCATATGTATCTGGAATGTCGGAGAAACTCAGGAGGATTTTAAACAAACACCACATCCTTGTGTTTTTCAACACTGCGACAAAAACTGGTACACCTGAAGGATCCAACAAAGAAAAACAAAGCAATGTGGTATAAGCAGTCCAGTGTAGCGAAGAGTGCACTGATCTATACATTGGGAAGACAAAACAACTGCTCACCAAGCGAATGGATCAGCATAGAAGAGCGAACTCTACAGGGCAAGGCTTGACCGTCTTTCTACACCTAAAAGAGAAGTGACACTTCATTCAAGATAGCAATGTTCAAATCGTAGATAAAGAAGACCGCTGGTTTGAAAGAGGCATCAAAGAGGCAATTCATGCCAAGGTGGAGAAACCATCCCTGTATACAGGCAGGGGCCTTCGACACCACCTGTCTGCTACATACAATGCTGTGCTAACATCCGTACCCTGGTGGTTTTAGAAAACTTCACACATCCATTCATGCAACTCTCACAATTAACACCCGTTTCTAGGAGTTGCATGACACATTGGTAATCCTATCACAATAACTACACAGAATCAACACTTCTGTGATTTTCAGATGTCACCTCTCTGAAGAGTTTCAATGTACCATTGTGATTGGATTGTTGGAAGAGTCTATATGCCATTCAGTTGTTTTTTTTTATTACTTATATTAAATATACCATGACCTTGATGAATGAAAATCTTCATAGTCATACCCCAGTACTCAGATGTTCCTGGGAAATGAAAGACATACCACAGTTATCTTTTTTGTTGAAAGTGGAGTAAATTATTATGCAGACTGAGAGGGATAGCAAAATAATAAGCCTTTTTAGTATCCATATTCCAGTGTATAGCTACATATGGTTATCCAATTGGTTTTGTAGTTCTTTTCTATGTATTTTTTATTCTTTACTTTTACAAATCAAAAGTGTTTGTGTATTTCATGTGTGGCCCCAGACAATTTTTCTTTTTGTAATGTGGCCCAGGGAAGCCAAAAGGTTGGATGCCCCTGCCCTAACCAGTTTAGTTGCACATCTCTGCACTCTCTCCAGGTCATTGGACTGGAGTCCAAAACTGCACTGCATACTCCAGATGAGGACTTACCAGGGACATATAAAGAGGCATAATTATGTTTTCATCCCTTGAATTAATGTCCTTTTTTATACAAGAATTTATTTAAACTTTATTTGCTTTAGTATCCACAGAATGACACCGCCCAGAATTAGACAACTTGTTATCTACAAAAAAACCAAATCCTTGTCATTTAAGGAAACTCCCAACACACTGCCATTTAGTGTATAACTTGAATTGATATTATTTTTTCCAAAGTGCATAACCTGCATTTATCAACATCAAACCTCATTTTCCAGTTTGCTGCCCAGTTTCCCAACTTAGACAAATCACTGTGCAAAGTGGCAACATCCTTCATGGAACCTATAGTTCTGCATAAATTAGTATCAGCTGCAAAAATAGAAACCATACTTTCAATGCTCACCTCCGGGTCACTAATAAAAAGCAAGGGACCTAGTACAGAGCCCTGCGGTACTCCACTAACAACACTGGTCCAATTAGAAAATGTTCCATTTATTACCACTCTTTGTAGTCTGTCTTTTAGCCAGTTCTCTATCCAAGTACAAATACTATGTTCCAGGCCAATTTTCCTTAATGTAACCAGTAACCTTCTGTGTGGCACTGTGTCGAATGCTTTAGCAAAGTAAATCACATCCACTGCCATCCCAGAATCGAGGTCCCTGCTTACCTTCTCATAAAAAGAAATTGTTAGTCTGGCAAGATCCATTACGCATAAAACCATGCTGGCACAAACTCATAGTATTGTGATTTGCTACGAAGTCCAGTATCTTATAATTTATTAACCCTTTGAAAAGCTTTCCTACCATCGACGTCAGACTTACTGGCCTATAGTTTTGGGGCTGAAAATGGAATCCCTTTTTTAATAACAGCACCACTTTAGCAATTTTCCAGTCTCTCTGCACCACACAGAGGTTTGGCAATAACAGAGCTAAGCTCGCTAAGTACCCTGGGATGACTACCATCTGGCCTCAGACCTTTGTTAACATGTTCTAGTCTCTTTTGAATTTCTTCATGAGTGAACCATGCATTATTAGTTGTATTACTATAACTGGGACTATTAATAAGGAAACCTTCATTAGCTGGTTCCTCCATTGTGTAGACAGATGAAAAATATGAATAAAGAAGCTGAGCTTTTTTTTATTTTCATCAACCAGCTGCCCCCCTGTGATAATAAAGGTCCTACCCCTTCCTGCTTAAATTTTTTTTAACTTTTAAATATTAAAAAAATATTTTGGATTCTTTTTACTGCTTACTGCAATATTCTTTTCCATATGGATTTTAGCTTGCCTGATACCTTTTACCCTAGTCAATGTCCGGATAATTGAAGTCACCCATAATAACTTGACCTAGTTGTGAAGCCGCTTCTATTTGTAAAAGTAGCTGGGTTTCATACTCGTCACTTATACGAGGTGGTTTATAGCCTACACCAATGATAATTTTCTTTGTAACCTTTTGCCCAGTCACAATCTCTACCCAGAGGGATTCTACACCCTCACCAGTGCCAGCAATAGTTATTTCTTTATTGCATGGCTTAGTACATTTTCCAGAAAACCCCAGGTCCCAAGCATTCTGGAAAACAGGTCCCATACCTGTATCTGGAAAATAATTCTTATGTGTAAAGATGATGAGCATCTGTCCATGCAAATATCTAATTTCATCTGGATTCTAAATTCCTTCATGAGTCTGTGTGCAGGGCCTTCAAACATCACTGCATTCCAGAATCTCTATAGCTTTCTTTCTTTAAATGAGTATTAAAAAGAGCCTACAGTTTGCATAGAGAAATGAATACTGATGTTGCATGAGAACACAGTCCAAATACCTTTTGGCTTGTTTTTGCTTTAATAAATAAACTTGACTATTTTTCAATAACCCATTATAAGCATCCACAAATGACCCCCTTAGCACACGTTTATTTCTAGAAGCCCTTCAGGCTATAATTAATGCTGAACACTGCATGCCTATTTGCTTGTGCGCAATTAAAATAGTCATAAAAACTATGTGTACTGGATGTCTATTACATTTAGCTAAAACTACACAAGGTCAGGTTCTAGCATGTGAACCTTGAAGAGTGTTCGGAGCTATCCTCTGCTTTAATATGGAATAAATAAACACAGATGGGTTATATAAATCCAATGTGGGTCACAAGGTATCTCCTTACATAATATCTATGCTTGGACTGCCATGTGTGTTAGACTGCAATCTCCTTAACTTCATTTGTTGGTGCATTTCGAAGAGAAGTAAAGCTTCAGAAGAACTGCTGTGAAGTACAACTCATCTGGCCAGTACAGTTGCACTTGCACTTAACATTGGAGTGCTCCCACAAGCCCTTTCCTTGTGAATGTATTTACTTTAGCAGAGTTATTCTGTTGGACAAAAGCCCATACTTCTACATCTATCCATTTAATAGTGGTGTTTTGCCTTCAAAAATGGGTGTTGGTCTAGGTGGTCTCTCACCTAAAAGCCACCAGCAGGGAGGGATTAAACCAGTGAAACCAATGCTTTGGTCTTGCCAATCTCTCATTATAAAAGCTTATTGCAGGGGAGAACCAATCCTGTTGCTCAGACTAATGCCCAGGTCAGGAGACACTTTTCCCAAGAACTGCAACCATACAGGGAGGAGCAAGTTTATGAAAATAAAGACCTGAGATAGTTAGAACCACCATATTGGGGTTCACCTTGATGTGGTATGGTGACTTACCAATTTTATGATCATAACTATGTAACTAAAAACTCCTGTTTTTGAATATAATATATATATATACCACATACTGATGAATCAGGGGACCAGGGAATGTGCATTCATCATCCGCTTCTTTTGTATTAAGTTAGAATAAAATAAAACAGTTTCAGTAGACAAAAGAACAGGTGTCTTCCACTCATGCACAGGAGTCCATACGAATACAGTGGGGCTCATTTATCAATACTGGGCAGATTTGCCCATGGGCAGTAACCAGTAGCAACCAATCAGTGATTAGCTTTTTAAAGCCAGCTGCAAGTAGAACAATGGAAGCAGCAATTTGATTGGTTGCTACTGGTTACTGCCCATGGGCAATGTTGATAAATTACCCCCAGTGTGTTCCCATAAGTATTAGCTTTTCTTTTCAGGTGGTTATTTTTTAAAATTAAAAAAAAAAATTGTAGAGAAAACCTGTTGAGCATCAATAGAAGTTAATAAGGAGTATATATATATATATATTTATAAACAGTCCACTGTCGACTATATATATATATATATATATATATATATATATATATATTATTTTTTTTATTTTTTTTTAAATCCATGTTTTCTGGGTTTTTTAAAAGTCACATTTGTATAGAATTATTGAAAATGAATGGAACCATGCATGGAGTTGATTGAGTTTTTTTATTCAACAACGTAATGCCAAATTATTCTCAATTGTCCTGGTTTTTTGTTTTCAGAATTGCTTTCAAAAAACCTTGGATTCAAAAACTGATGACTCATAGGCTCCACTTTTATTTTTTAACAGATTCTCCCTGAGCCCCAGCTCCACTCTCAATAAGGCCCCTGCTCTTTCTGGAATTGGTAGAAAGGCACTTGTCTCTTCTTATCATGGACAGAGAGCTAAAATAGCTGCCACGTCTATATTTATTTGGGAAGTAATAAGTAGCACCAGTTCCTGACCCTACCAGCACCAAAATCAGCACAAACTTCACCAGGCCATTTAGGGAACCAGTTACACTAAGAATTTTAACCACCAAATCGCTAAGTAGATCCTTACAGGGATATCTATGTGCTATGTACAGTAGATAGCATGAACAGTTAAGCCTCCAAGAGTGGTAAGGAGGGCTTCCAAAAGGGTGTAGACCTTGGACATTCACTTAGATCCATGCAATGAGGGAACGTCTTTGCTGAGTAGGCTGGTAGATTTGGATTCTCAGGTAAAGTAAGTTTATTAAGCAAAGATTAAACTGCACTAAAGTGATGCAGAAGGTTGGCCTACACTAGTTGATGGGTAACTGTACTTGTGCAATGTTTAAAAGCCCCACTAGTTGTATCTATAAGCTTCATCACCCAACCTAGCCATTGTCTTGGATCAATGTACACCTGAAAACATTGTTGTATTGATAAAATTGATGAATAAAGGCATTTTAACCTCTTGAAGAAAGATATTTTGGGGAGCTGTCCATGGGAGTCCCCTGTACCCAGTTTATCCTCTATTATAAAAACTGTTACATTGTTTACCAATCAATATTAAGAGTACAAAGCACCACAACAATGCAACCAACATCTCGTGAGTATAACAGATGATCGTGGAGGAGAATTTGCATGAAATATCCCAAGCTGGCTTTTTAATCAATAACTGGTTCAAATTAAGAGTCTAATAGATGGGAATCTATAAGTGAATTACTGTGCATAAAGTCAGATAAAATGATCACAGGGTTTTCAATTTCCACGCTGCAGTAATTTGGCCTTTGGGAAATGAAATCCACAATGTATTTTAATAGCACTGTTAAACAGTTTCTTTATTTCTCAACAGAGAAATCTTTAGTTTCTTCTAACCAGAAAGGTTAAATATATCAACAATTTATTATAAAGTAGAAAGACGACATTAATAGGCTTCATAACAAAGCGTGCCCCCAGCAAATTAACGAATGCACAACTTCTACTCATTTAAGTAACTTCCTTTATTAAGGGTGCAAGGCAGCCAGCAAAACATGTGAGAAAAATATATAAACATGGTCTGCATTATCTGTAGCAACGTACAGCCATTGAGATGACACTTCTAAATATCCAACCCACTCCTGTTACTGTCTACAAGTAGCTCCATAAAGGGGAAATATACTTCTGCGTTTATCAGAAGTCCAATAAACAAGGCATTGGTGCCATCGTTCTAAAGAATTATTCAAATAGCCATAAAAGTACCAGCATGGCAAATTCTACATTGCCCGGTTTCCTTTACGTCTGGTGGCAACACATGGTGTGAGTCGCAAGGGACAGATAGATACTGTAGGCATTGTATATTCTCATTTCTAGACCTTTTCATTGGACACATTCTTAGCCCAGGTTTATTGCCCCTTTAACATATGCAGAAATAGTAGTCTCCTGTTCTTGACCTGCTCTTGACTAACGTATGATGTACAATCTATATCGGCAATCATCTATTTTTGGTAAACCTTCATATACATTTAAATACTATTAATAGCATATGCAAAAATGAACACTGTAGTCTGGATCCCATAGTATGTACTAGTCATTATTGGGTAGTGTTTGAAGTGGGTCCACTTTCTACAATCCAGTCAGTGGTGTGTATGCATAATGTAAACCAGTGATAACTAACCAGTGGCTCCTGAGCAACATGTTGCTCCCCAACCCCTTGGATGTTGCTCCCAGTTGCCTGAAAGCAGGTGCTTATTTTTTAAATCCAGGCTTGGAGGCAAGTTTTGGTTGTATAAAAACCAGGTGCATTGCAAACAGAGGCTCATGTAGGCTGCCAGTCCTCATATGGGTTACCAAATAGCCAATCCCATGCCTTATTTGGCACCCCCAGGAACCTGTTCATGCTTGTGTTGCTCCTCAACTTCTCCTCATGGGTAAAAAATTTTGGGGACCCCTGATGTACTCTATAATGTCATGCATGACTATTATTGGACGGTGATGCCAGGGGCAGAAAAACTCTTCAACCATGGGTCAACTTCTTTTCATGGTTCAACTTATTTTCTGTACATACTGTAATCTATCATTCCATTTATTTTGCATCTTTGTTCCCATACAGAGATAGGTAATGTCCCTGAAATAGACCAAATGGCTAGAAGCAGGAGGGTCCACAGATACCTGCCCCAATCAGACTTTTCTTGGTTTACCGGTAGGCCAAATCAGATGCAATTTGCCCTGATTATTATCTGGAATGCAGTGGTTTTTCTCAACAGTTCCCGTGTAATTGTGACCATGTGGGGATTTGTGTTTTTACACGAATCTGTTGAAATGGGCTGAAAATTGGCTGGTGCCATTTCCATCATTCGGCATCAAAATTACATCTTTAAGCACAGGGCTATTGTGGTAAATTATGCCTTATGTACATATTGCATACGTTTATCAAGCAAGTCTTTTTATAGAACAGACATGTGACCTGTTATCCAGAATGCTCAGGACCTGGGGTTATCTGGATAAGGAATCTTTCCATATTTTGGATCACCATACCTTAAGTCTACTAGTAATTTTAACATTAATGAAACCCAATAGGATTGTTTTGCTTCCAATAAGGATTAATTATATCTTAGTTGGGATCAAGTACAAGCTACTGTTTTATTATTACAGGGAAAAGTGAAATCATATATATATATATATATATATATATATATATATATATATATATATATATGGTTTTATGTCTCATTGAAAAGTCATAATAATCATTGACGTAGCATGTGTTAAATTTTAAGAAAAGAAAGTTAAAAGTAAAGAAGATTTAACATTTAAACAAGATTGCTATGGTAAAGTATATTCAGAGAAATAGGTTTCGAGTTTAACTTTCAGTTTTCACAAGTTATAGGGAAATCATATCTAAAAATTTGAATTATGATGAGTTTCCATGGATTTCACTGCTTTAGATATTAGATATGTTTGTATTAAATAGAACAAGAGTCAAAAGTTTTGCAAATATTTGGGCTTGCTACATTTAGAGAACTGCTTAAAAAGTGAATTGTTCAATTTCCTCAAACGCATGAATCTCGCGCCCAAGTTTTTCCGCCCTAAAGCGCCGCTGGTTGAGTAGTTTTAGATGTAATTAGAAGCCCCTGAAATTGATGATTATTTGCTCTGCCTGTTCATTATAGTTTGATAAACAAGTCCGCGTTGAACAGAATTCTTGTAGCCACGGGATCCTAATAAATTAAAATATTCAAAATAATCCTGTGCAGTCGCATTCGGTTATTAAGAATCCACACTTATATTTTAAGCACAATGAATTGAGAGTGTTCTGCACAGAAACCCCCTTTTCTTCCCACGTAATTAAATAAAGGCATGAGTCTTGTTAATGGGAGAGCAGGTGGAATAGGATATGGGAGCGGAAGCTAATTATACATTTGTACGTTATTAGACAACAAATAGTGTAATTTGACAGCGGTGCTTGAATGTGCAACTAATGTGGATCTATAAAAGGATTATAGACACTGGCCTGCCAGTAAACATCTGTTCCGAAGGCATTATAAAATAGCAATCAATTTCACCGCTCTTCCAGTGCTTTCATGATAATATAGTGGAGGTACAAGGTCTGTGCTGACCTTTGCTGTTTGATTAACATGAGGCTTGCCCTACTGAGAGTTCCAAAGACAGGCATGAAATTGAACTCAGAGACCTTATCTTAGTTAATTAGGATATTTCACATTAACTGTTGCATTTTTCAAGACTGGGGGGAAAAAAACTCAACCATTCATTCGCCTTAGTCTGATCCTGTACTTAATTAGACATCTGGTAGCTAGTTTTGCTGAACTGTAAAAAAAAAAACAAAAAAAACCCACATGGTTAATAAATGAATCATCTTAATTGCATGATATTTATGTTTAAGTAATGTCCCCATAGAGCTAGCAGAGGGTAATGCATTGGTCTAGGCTGGTTTTATATAAAGTCATCGCTATCGCATGAATGTTGTTTCCAGATCTGTTAGACCCTGTCCATATGGGAGTATTAAAGCTGGAACTGCAGTAATAAATCTTTTCAAATGGGTTTTATTGTCTTTAATGGTAGTTTAAAATAAAAAAGGAAACTTGCAACAGACCGGAGGAGATGCAGTTGGCTTTGGGGCTCAGCTTCTCGTTTTCACTTTCACCATTTCACGTCAATGTTTTGGTGGTGGTTGTAACGTGGATATCGTTTTTTTTTATTGTTTATATTGTTGGAAAAACCATTAAGGTGGTCATACATTCGCCAATATTATTATATGAAATCAGATTCTGTAAGATTTTTGGTGTGAGAATGTAGGGAGACAAAGCAAAAGCCTTGGATAGAGTCATCTCATTGATTGGACAGGATGGACAATTTTTATAAGGTTCCTATAAAGATGCCCAAGGGGCGTAACTAGAGTGCGCACAGCCCCCCTGCAAAAAAATCATTAGAGGGGCCTGTGCACTCGATTCCCCTTTCTCCTACCCATGTCCTGTCCCACCTCCACCCACCCCTTCACCGCCCGCTTTCTGCCCCAACACTTCCCACTCCTACTCCCAACTTGCTTCCCTCTTCCTTGCCCCAGGTAAGAGAGCAGCTGGGGAGGAGGTTTTTTTTTTTATTAACTATAGAGGAAGCAGACCCCACAGTCTGGGCCCCCTGCTACTGCAGGGTCTGCTTCCTCTATAGTTACACCACTGAAGATGTCCGTACATCAACAAAACATAATGCTGAATCATCACACAGAGGTAGCATTTTATTGTTTCCACTAGGGGTGCACCAAATCCACTATTTAAGGATTCACCCAAATATCGAACCGTATCTGACATTTCAGCTCTTAACCTAAGTAGAGAACATGAATGATCTTTCCCGTGACCAAGATCGTAATTGTAACGTGTATGGCCACCTTTAGAATATATTTCTAACCAATGTCCCATCTATTTGAGAACAGCCTGCTCTGATGATATAGATAGGGCACACTTTATCTAAGATGCTGCCACACAATGTTTCCTCTTGAAATGAAGGATCTACCTTATTAGCCAGTTAGAACGAAAGTAGAGTGTGCTCCATCTGTAGCTAACAACTAATATTTTATACAATCATGGTGTTTTTATTCACCCATGCACCCCTCATTCATTTGGATGTGCTCCATCATTTCTGGAAAGCATGGTATTACTCCGCAATAGAAATTAGGGAATGTAGAAGCCATTGTGAAATGCAAAAAGGTGGCAGTTGCGTATCTTTGAACAGTAGGAAACAGGAATTTTGTCTTCTATACAGAATGTTTGTTGTCCTAACGTTATGATTAAATGCTACTGGTCCCACTCACTAAAAGGTCTGATAAACTATTTGGGTTGTGCTTCCCATTTTAAAATTGGCTATACTAACTGTAACAATGAGAAGGTATTTTATAATACCACACATATAGAGAAGGCCTTGAATCTCCTCATGCTCTGTAGGTGTTTGTGGAGAACTAGACTCCTCTTAATTCTCTTTCAAACTTAGGTCCTGTTCTATTCTAAATATCCTCCGTCTTCCAACTCTTGACCCTTTTCTTCCACCCAGGTTTGAATTCCTGGCCCTGCCCTTTGCTCTGATGTCACTTCACTTGATCCATTTCTTACAGAAGCTGGTTACTTCTACAAGAGGTAAGCATGTCTATAGTAGGAGACAGGGTGCATATAGATATATGTCATTACAGTGTGCAGGAATATTGTTTAGCTTTGTATTCTAGACACACACATTTCCAGCACTAACTAGTCAAAGACATGGAGGGAGGAAGGTTTTTTTTAAAGGAGAACTAAACTCCTGTTAATCGAAAACCCCCATCCCCTTCCCTCCATTGGCTGGCTTACCTGCTTTCTCCCTCCCTAGTACCTTACTTGAAAAAGTGTCCCTGGCATTAACGTTGGCATATTCATGCAGAGTAATGCAGTGGAGCATTTGGGTGCTATCTTCAGTATCTTTGTCTCGTCATCTTTTCCTTTGGCAATCTTCAGAGGTTTCTAGATGGCCTCAACTGCACATGTGTGAAAAAACTCAGTGTCAGTCCTCACTTCTGCGAGGAATCTGAAGACAATGAAGATGGCGCCCAAGAGCTCCGTTGCGCTACTCTGCATGAATATGCCAATGTTGATATCAGGGACACAGGTCAGGGTTATAAAGTGCCCATTATACAGCAAGGTTAGGTTGGCTCATGTAAAGATCAGATATTATTTAGACTGTGTTATTGCTTTTCAATGCCATGTTCTGTCTTTGCACATGTAATGAGAATCTTTATGAATGTACTGTATCTGTCTTTCCTATGCTGCTCTCTCTTCCAATACAACACATGGTGGTTCTATACCTGCCCCAGTGTTGTTAGTATATGCACCAACTTACAGACCCCCTCCTCTAAATTATTTTATTCTAAACAATCACACATACTGTCACTACAAACAGGAGGGATTTGGAAGGCTATAAGGAGCATCTGTTAAGGGAGAAAACACTATGATTTTATTGGGCAAGACTAAATCTAGAAAATAAATGATAGATGCATGGGTAAAACATTCTTTTACATTAACTTTATTTTAGCAAATAGTAAAGGAGAGTGATAAGTTGTGGTTAGGCAGAAGAGTTGATGGGTGAGGAAAGTCACCAGTTTGCACAACAGAAAAATCAAGTGAAGAAGCAGAGCACAAAAAGGGTCTGGGAGGACCAAATCTGGGTGAGAAAAGAGTCTAAAGAGAAAGCTGCAACAGGAGGTAAGCCAATGGAAACAAGTACTGGCATGGATAAGTAATACTGTGCCCAAAATACAAAAGCACCCAAATACATAGATACTGCAAAATCATCATCAATATGGTGGCTTTAGCTTCAGGTGATCTATGCATTGCAAACTTGTTCCGTAAGTGTAAGTAATCAGTACTTCTTGGCAGCAGTATTTGAACACCACGTCCTTGGTGCTGATAGTTTAGTCAAGCAAAGATATGACTGGTACTGATGTAATAAAATCATGAAAACACGTTGAAGTTCTCTATTGAGTAGGGCTTAAATGATTCCAGGTTATTAGCGATGCTGGTTGTGTCATGCAATGTTCCAGTACTGTGCCCACTTGGAATTAGAAACCAATTGATGTCATTGCATGTATAAAAATGAAACTAACAGAAGTGGCTCCGTGGTTTAGGAATGTTGTTCAGTGTTTACCCTATATAGCAAAGTCTAGGATGATCTGGCATCCCAGAACAAAATGAGAATGAATAGTAAGGGAATGTTTAATTGTTTTTGGCCTAATGACGATGTGACTGAGCAGCACTCATTACGCACCAATATAAAATAATTGTACATTGTAAAATTACGGCTGTTTCTCTTTACAGAAGCATCGGCAATACAGGAATTAGAAAATTTCCAGATGTCACCAAAATCTTCTCATCGCAGTTGCAGTTTATCCTGTAAGTAAAACTGTAGCCCCCTTGAGTATTTTCCTTTTTGTGCCTTCTATTATTGCTTTGATATTTTATTGCAGTCAGGTTTTGTCCTTTGAACATACCCTAATGTGTTCCAAAATATTTGATAACATGTCTCTGAGATACTTTATAGGACACAGAGCTTCAGTAAGTTTGCCATGTTAAGTCTTGCAGAGAGTCTCACGTCCTTGGACCCCCTTCGCTTTATCAGCAGGCTAACAGGGATTTCTTTTCCCAGGGAAATTTACGACAACTTGCACATAACCACGATACCAGCAAACGCATTTCAGGAAATGAATAATGAGCCTTTAATATTGTAAGTATGTGTATAATATGGCAAGAGAACATCATTATTCATTTTTTTTTAATTATAAAGTTGCATTATCAACCTATGGCCTGAGGTTCGTTTACAAATATAAGTGTGAGTGTGCCAGAGATCAAATAGTCATACATTGATGCAATTTATTAGAGATACTTGTGTCCGAGCCAGTGGTGTAATGATAGAGGGTGTAGAGACCATGGAGGTCTCAGGCAAACCTATGATTTTTTGCATGAACCACACATTGCAGGTCTCTCTTGGGCCACAAGTTTTATCTATTTCTACAGTGGGCCAAGGTCTTCATAGTTACACTTCTGGTCCAAACACACTCCTAAGACTTCAGGATAGTTGCAATGAGCACTGTTCATTGGTCCTGCCCAGGACTGGACTGAGACTCAAAATAGGCCCTGGCATTTCAGGTACATAGAGGCCCAAACAGCCCCCACCAGCCCACTAAATGCTGACTTTCTATGGCACCTTATAGCAGCCCATCTGGCATTTGCCCTAACCCACAGATTGCCAGTCCGGGCCTGGTCCTGCCCCTTACAAGTGAACTACCTCCAACCTGGATATAGTGTTGTCTTTAGGGTTCAGCAGGTTAATGCCACATACCCCTAGGAAAAATGGAGCCACCACTTGCACTCCATTCACAAACGCACTCATACAATTTTGTTCACATTAACTAAACTGTGGGGGGGGAATGTACAAAATTGATTTCTATAGAAAATAGCACTTTACAATTTGTACAGTATCTGTACCACACTGTGGAGTGAATTACAATACTCTGTACTCCTGTTCTATGCTGGACTTTCAAATCATTTATACAAATATTGCAAAGGGGTAACGTATACTCAAGTATCAGAAAAACTATTTCTACTGACCATTCAGAAATGTTTGTCCTTCCAAAACCCATATGTTCAGCAAGAGCTTATCTAACATTTTGCAAGAAAGTATAAATCCCAAAACTTTCCCCTTGGCTCTGTCCCTTTCACACACAAGTGCTTAGAGGGACAGTATCTGAGGGTTCAATATGAGCTTAATAAATAGGGCTTGTGATTAACATACTTTTTTGATTTTTTTTTTGTTAGTTCTTGAGCTAAACGGGGCAAACAGGGAACTCTACGCTCCTCCAGCTTGGGTTCTTGTAGATAACTAAAAAAACAGTATATCACCCACCCTTTGTTGTGACTGTTTTGTAAGTAGGATTCCATTATGCAGGGGGATTATTTGTGCACTGGGAATCACCTTGCAAAGACCAAACATGGAGTAGCTTCAATATCCATGTTTAGCTCAAGGAACAACAAAAACCCATGTGCAAAAATCTCAGCACAAGAGATAGTCATTGCTCTCAAGAGGGTATAATTACCTTTAAGGGCAAAAAGAAGTAGCATGTATTGAGATAGGACACCATGTGACACATGGATTATTCTCGGCACTACCCCATGATCATTCGTCAAACTGTTCCAACTAATCTCCTACGTGGAATCTAGATTATCAGTCTTTGTAAATTCAACTCATTACTACATTTCTTACAAAAGAAGAACACAAACTAAGAGCAGATCCAACCATCTTTATCTTATCTATGCACATCTGACATGACATTCCTTCTACATTTCACCCATATACAGTATGCTGCAGTGACAGCCTTAGGGTCTGATTTGTTGAATACATGGAACTGCTCAATGGAACAACTGTATAACAGTCCAATATTCTTGATTTGTAGAAACAAATGACTTGAGTTCATTTTGATCCACTGTACAAATAGAAGCTTCTTGTCCTTCCTCAGGAGAATGACTTTGTCTTTAACGTTTCTTCGCATGATCACATTACCAGATAAAACTCGACCACTGAAAAGGACCCGTGTCTCAGTTTTTATGAGTTTTCACACAAAAAACAGCAAATATCTACCGCTTAAAGCGAGCCGTGTTTTTCCTCATATCATAAAGCGCCTCAACACAAAGAAATCCATGACCACATAATATCAAATTGCCTAAAGGTTCTTCATGCTTTTTATTTTTCTGTTTTTTAACACCCCACCACCACCAAAGTGCTGTCTTTTGTGTGCATACATGAATACACTGATATCATGTTTATGGCTTTTTTATTCACAAGTCATTTTCAGTAAATATAAGTTTGCCCTGGGCTGCAGTTTAACTTTTACATTTATGGTGCAATTAGAAAGAACGTTAGAAAAATGAAAAGGATTTAAAACAGAAAATGTAAACTCTTCCCAGGTCTGTGTTGTCAGTAGAACTGCTACAAGTCATGTTATTTCTTTATGTTTTAGGAAACTTTACAGGAACGGATTTGAAGATATCCAAAGCTATGCATTCAACGGAACAAAGTTGGACCAATTGTAAGAACTGCAATTTAGTAATCGATTAACTTGATGGGTGGTTGACACTTGATTTGAGCCATGAACACAAAAACCCAATTTGATTTTGCTATGGATGTACAGTGCAAAAGAATGGATCACGTGTCCCACAAAGAACAATGGCACCAATTAATGTTCCTCATAGCTAAGATTTTCCATACCTTTTACCAGCTTAGTTGCCCTTCTCTGTCCCCTCTCTAATACAATAATGTCCTGTTTGAGTGATGGAGACAAAACTGTAGGGCATATTCTAGATGTGGCCTTACAAGTGCTCTATAAAGTGGGACCCCCTCCTCCCATGACTCTATGCCCCTTTTAATAAAACATTGCCAGTTTGTCAAGATCCTGTTGCAAGTGCCACAACCTGGATGGAATTAATTGGGCTGGATAGTTTTGTGTCATCTGCAAACACTGATACTTCTAATACACTCCCCTAAGTCATTAATGAACAAGTTAAATAAAAGTGGACCCAATACCGAGCACTGAGGGACCCCACTAAGAACCTTACTCCAAGTAGAGAACATACCATTAACAACCACCCTCTGTACCCGATCCTGTAGCCAGTTCCGTTTCCATGTGCAGATGACTTCATTGAGCCCAATAAATCTTAGTTTAGAAAGCATTTGTGGGGCACGGTATCAAACGCTTTGACAACATCCTAGCTGCTGAACCCCCCATTCTGCTAGCTAACCCCACCCACTGCATATCTCCACCCCACTCAGTGTGTACCTTTCATACTTTGGCTGGGTGCTGCAAAGTTCAGTCCAACAGCAAGTTGATTCCACCACCAAGTGGCAGTGGGAACCATAAGGGCCGGGATTCTTGCACTAGCAATCCCCCTTGATGCATGCCAAAGCTCCTGAACATGAGTATGGGGTTTGAAGGTGGACGGCAAAGAAAAAGCCATTTCAGGGAGGTAAATGGTCTAGAAACACCCCTGACTCAAGTGCACACTGTTCTCCCCATGTCTAATGCAATATATTAGGGATAATGTACCATCATATGTTTAATAGAACCGTGGTTAGAACACATGACACAGGCATGGACTTATAGTATCTGTCTATAAAAAAACCTAGGGAGTTGTTCCTGCAATGGAGTTTCATTCAAAAAAAAACAATCACCTTTCTTGCTTCTTAAAGGGTATTAAGAACAATAGGAAGGCTATGGAAGGTGATATGGTAGGTTGTAGCCAGCCACCCTGAGAGACAGAGGCTCCAAAGGCAAGACTAAGGCCTGTGGTATTCATGGCATTTTCTTCTCTTCCAATCGATCCTGAACCCTGCCCATGAGCAAGTTTCGGGCAGACCCAGATACGGTTTCCATTGTTGCCACTACACACATGGAAAAGTTGCAGTATAATTCATCAGCTTTTACTCCACCAGGATTTAAGAAAGCTGGAGGAGATAAAACCCTATGTGCTATAGGCCTACAACTGCATACTAAGTCAGTTCCCCACCACAGGAACCTGGGGGAAAACAAAAATAAAAAAGAGAAAAGAAAAAAAAAAGAAAATTAAAATAATGATAGCAGTATGAGTGTAGAAATCTAGGTTTAGAAAAGGTTCACTAATAAACAAACTATTTGGCCATTTATAAATAAAATCTTCACTTGAAAAAAAAAATATTTTACTTAATTTAAAATTTGTTCATAATACACAAGCAAAGGACCCCGAAAAATCCAATTGCCTTTGGGGGGGGGGGGGCAGAGCCCAGGTGCAGGATTACAGTAAGTTACAGTATCAATGTACAAATTGCCTACACAGCTGAAGAGAGTCAAAGCTCTATCCATAAAACGGGAGTCATTTCATTTGTTATTCTAATTTATGCAGGTTTCTTAATAACAACAACAATCTCCAACACATTCATAATGATGCCTTAAAGGGAGCCAGTGGACCAAATCGCTTGTAAGTACTGAGATAACATATATTCTCATTATTTTGTCTTTCACTTAGAACAATGCTTTCTTCTGCCTAATCATGCATTTTAGGAACAAGCATCCAATTTAATTTCAGCGTAACTTCATCGGAAACGTATTTTAGTTACATGTGAATTTCCTGTAGTTTCAATTTATGTTACTCGCCGAAAATTCTTTTGTTCTTGCGGAACATTAAAAGACTGTAATATCAGGGAACTCCCTAGATACTTTCTACCCGTTAAAGAAGAATTATCTACTAGAGTTTTGCTGCTGAATAAAATGATTGAGAATGTATTATTCTATAGAATTTACAACACAACAGACTCTCACACACCCGTGCCTCCTTTAGAAAGATATGTTTGGTGCTCAATGGTAGAGGTTTGGCAACCTCAAATCACATCAGAAAGAAAAGAGACCCAATAGCACCCAGAACTGTTGCAAATAAGGTGAAACCATGTTTAATGCGGAAGTGCAACATTTCGGGGACATGCCCCTTTGTCAAGCTTTCACATAGGGTTTGTGGATGGAGGTATGAGGGTGGTAAGGGGGTCCCGTGGGTCACCGGTCTCAGGTTAAGCAAGTTTTACTCCTTTAAACTTTTTAATTTCACAAATTTTTCAACCCAATCCACTTTTGATGGAGTTGTCACATAGTTTCCAGAAACAGCACTTTAATGTAATAATGGTCAGCGGGTAGTGGGTTGGGTTGCATAGGATAACCAAGCAGGTATATGGGTATGTTATATATATATATATATTCTTCTTATGTGGTCACATTGTTTTATTAAACATCACTCGTGTATCCAATGTTTCGGCCTACATTGGGGCATTCATTAAGGATATATACACACACTGTTCTGGTCAGAAGGGTACAACTGTTCCAGAGAGGAATTCCTGGAAATTCTATATAGAGTTAGATATATGCACTCTGTTGATAATAATGGAGGTTACTATTGAACCAGTGGTATAAATACAGTAAACGCTGACCTTGAGGCCATGGATGGGGGGCAGGTTTGCTTCCTCTGTAGGATTCAGGTGACCCACAATTTCCAGTGGGGGTCCAGGCAAAAAATGTGTTACCCCACTGCATGAAATGCAAGATATACACCGTCCCAGTCAGCAGTGTATATGGCTGGTTAAATTGCCACAGACACTCTACTAGACTACAGATCACAAGTATATATTATACTAAGCTACTCTACAATAATAAAGGTGGGTCTCCATTTGTCACAGCAACAGAGACTATAAAGCAGAGTCCCTTTTAAATTCCTAGAATACAATAAGCAGTTTTGCTATATAACCTCATACTCTTCTGGATATAAGCCATAAATACATACAGGGTTATTTATTGAAGTCTAAGGGGCAGATTTACAAAATTCGTGTGAATAATTCGAAGTTTGATCGAATTTTAGAATATGCAAATTTGTAAATTCGATCGAATCAAATAGATAGAATAAATCGAATAAAAATCTATTCGACTAGTCGAATTTCCCCTTTAAAATTTTTATTCGATTGGCTACTTCGCCAGGTTTAACCTGGTGAAGTGCTTTTGGTGAATTTTGATCAAATATTAAACATTCGATCGAAGGGTTAAAATCGTTCCAATCGATTGATTGGAACGATTTAACCATTTGATCGAATTTTTACTATTCGATCATTCGACCAATCAAATATCGGTAAAATCCTTCAAATTCGATATTTGAATGATTTTACTTCCCTTCCCTGATAAATCTGCCCATAAATGTCAAAAACAAATCCAAATTTTTAGTTGGGAAAAAAACTTTCAAGATGTATTATACCCAAGGATGGAAACAGTCTGAATCTGAAAACCCGGCATCTCAAAGCTATCAAGGTTGTATACAAGTCATTTCTTTGGTGTGCTGTTTTATTACCCAAAAATTTGAAAAATTCGGGCTTTTCGGGAAACAGCCCAAAAAAATCAAGCACTTGGTGAAAAAACTCAGAAAAAAATCATACGATTTGGATTTGCACTTGATTTGTCCCTGCTTAGAAAGTTTGGACTTTTTTTTATCAAAATACTCAGCTAAATTCGAACTTTGATAAATAAGTCCCACATTGTGAAGGCCATGTCTTTGATAAACATTATCATTGTTTTATAGAGATATAACCTCAACGGCTTTAAAGTATCTACCTAGCTATGGACTGGAGTTTATTCAAGTCTTAGTTGCAGAATATTCCTACTACCTGAAGCAGCTGCCAGCCCTGGACAAGCTTGACAGTCTAATGGACGCTCGCTTGACGTATCCCAGTCACTGCTGCGCTTTTAGGAACATGAGGCTGAAAGAGTGAGTATGTGACTTGTTTTAATGTAACTTGTTTATATTCCAATATATGACTTATTGAAAATATACTCTATGGCCAAAAGTAATTGGGCACATGGTCATATGACTCTGCACCTTACAAGTAATGTGACAAAATGCTTGACATAGCAATACGTATGGTATTAAATTTAGTGTTTATTGCCTGTTGGTTGGGTTTGTGGTGTGTATGGTACCTTGGTTGCTCCCTTTGTTTTACTCAAAAGTATCAAGATACCCCATTCAAAAATTTTTGAGGGGGACCAGCAGCTGCTCAAAACTTTGGCTTAAATGATGTAAAGGTCACTGATTGAACTCTGGAGCAGTCAATATGAATTCTGTGAGCTATTAAGCAATTTGATGGATGTTTCTGGAATTGTCGGATTCCAAAGCTTGATGGATGAGGTATAATCATACTCTCTGGTGGCCATAGTCCTACTACAACATAGTGATGTCCCTATGCATAAAGCCAAGGTCCATACAAAATCCACATAGAAACAAGGAAAAGATTGACTGACCTACACAAAGCTAAGACCTGAATCCAGCTGAACAAATGTGGGATGAAAAAGCATTCCAAATGAGAGCCAGGCTTTTGTGGCTATATGTAAGGAAATCCTACCAAGAGTGTTCCAACATCTATATTATTATATATTATTATTGTTTTTAGGAATTACATGTTAGAATGCAGGTATCTGGATGCTTTTGTGGGGTGGTTAAATCAGCATAGAATTCCCAAAAGTCAATGCTAAAATGCCTTGTTCTGCACGTTAACCATTTTAAGGTCGACCAGATTTGAATTATGTCCCATATATTCTGCCCAAAAGAAAATTCAGCACTGTCCAGTTTCATTATTGTGCCAATTTGCCACTGTAAAGCACATTAGTGGGCCATATTGTAATGAAATGATGATGTCTATGGAGTCTGTGGGCAGGTCAGGAGACAACAAATACCTTTGAAAGCTAAATCCATCCCAGGTGTGGTCTTGTTTATAGGATTACAGAAATTCTTCTTCTTCATCTTGTGAAACTCTAACTGGTAATTTGTGCAAAGATAGTTGTGTTAACAAGATAACTGCTGTGCTTGCTATTTTCTAAGCTTTAATAAGGTGGGTCTAAGCTTTAATAAGGTGGGTCTGTCATTTGTCAAAGCTCCAATGTGAAGCTCACCACATAAGGAAGGAAAAAATGGTTTACTTCCTTGTTTTGTGACGAACAGTCACATGATTTTAAGGATTCGGTTCAGCCAGGCACAAGGATTCAGTCGAATCCGAATCCTTGTGAAAATGGCCGAATCCTGGCTGAATACCGAACGGAATCCTGGATTTGGTGCATCCCTATTTTTTTTCATTATGCACCCTGCTCCTTCATGAACACCTACAGGAGAAGGTCCTTGTGCAAGGAGCTGCTCTTTCCCACTGAAAGCAAAGCTTGAATTAGGCATATCACCATCCCACTACCTAACTTGTATGCCGTTCAAGTTAGGGAGCACCAGTGGGCACGTAGAGCTAAGTTCACACCACACTGAGCCTCAAAAGGCTATAATGGTAGGTGTGTTTGTTTTCTTGGCTTGAAGCAGTGGTGCCCAAACTGTGAGGCTGCCTACAGAGCCTTGGCAGGACACTACAAAGTCCAGTAAATGTTGAATTTGAAACATGCTTATTTACTCCATGAGTGTTGTGTAATGGAATAGGATTTTGGTCAGACAACGATTTGCTGTTCTACATATTGTCTATTGCTGATAATGTTTCAATAACATTATTATGAGCTGAGAAGAGTCTAGACCAGGGGTCCCCAACCTTTTTTTACCCATGAGCCACATTCAAAAGTAAAATAAAGTTGGAGAGCAACATAAGTATTCAACATTTTCTTGGTGGTATCAAAATATGGTTTGCTATTGATTATTTGTTAGCCCATATGTGGACTGGCAGCCTACAAAAATGTTTGGCAGTCTACATGGCTTTTATGCAAACAAATCTTGCCTTCAAGTCAGGAATTCAAAAATAAGCACCTGATTTGAAGCCACTGGGAACAACATCCAATGGGTTGGCGAGAAACATGTTGCTTGTGAGCTACTGGTTGGGGATCAATGGTCTAGACCAGTGATCCCCAACCAGTAGCTCGTGAGCAACATGTTGCTCTCCAACCCCTTGGATGTTGCCTCAGTGGCCTCAAAGCAGGAGCTTATTTTTTAATTAATGGCTTAGCGGCAAGTTTTGGTTGTATAAAAAACAGATGTCCTGCCAAACATTCTCTCCTGTAGGCTGCCAGTCCATATAGTAGTTTGTGCTTGAAAACGATCAATTTGAAGTATTCACGTTTTTTTAGCCTATAATTTGATCAAATCCAGGTATTGGAGTTTTCCCCCGATTGTATTCAATTGAGCTTTATACATTTGGGTTTTTTTCATAACTAAGCAAACATTGGAGTTGTGAGTTTATTCAAGGTAGAAAAAAAAAACTCACAAACTTGTACTTTGATAAATAACCCACAAAATGCTGCACGTTGTTTAAACTATTCCACCACATAATTTTAACAGGACGAAATATTAAACATCCACAGTTAAAAACAAAATTAACATTTAAATGAACAGAAGGTTACAGGTCAGTGAAGGAGGGGAATTAAATGAATATTGTATACTGTGAATCGAGCAAGGTTTTGCATTTGTTCCTAAACTGCTGGGCCCGAAAAGCTTTTGACAGAGATTAATGCAATTGTCAATTGCACCTGACAGTACTTAGACTCGGCAGAGAAGAGTTCTGCTGCGTATATGGAATTACGAGATTTACAGTTAAAATGGATTATAAAAGCATAAAGGGTAACAAGAGCAACTAAGGGTATAATGGAGCTGTGAAACGCTTTTCGCATCATATGCTAAGCTTCTTTTTATTCATGTGTAGGCAGTGGCAAATTGCATGGTCCCTTGACACACTGCACCTTAGTTACGGGCATAAATATGTTCCGCAGTGCAAGTTCCACCTTAGTCACAAAGTTTTAAGGTCTTTTTTTGTTTTGTTTTTAAACCCCCAGGCTGTGGTTCGGCTTAGCTTGATTAATACAAGTATGGTCTTACCCTTTTAGTAACATTGTACAGTAAGGGGCAGATTTAAAAAATTCACGTGAATAATTCGAAGTTCGATTGAATTTTAAATAAATTTGAATCTTCGAATATGCAAATTAGGCAAATTCAACCATTGATTATTCGAATAATTTCAATAAAATTTTATTCGAATATTCGACCATGCGATGTTCGAATAACTTCCCCTTTAAATTTTTATTCGACCACCTACTTCGCCAGAACCAAGCTACCGAATTGGGAGTCATTACTTTTGATCGAATAAAAAAAAAAAATACGATTGTTTGATTAAATCGTTCGAATCGATCAATTTTTTTTTAAATTGATCGATCGAATTGCGGTAAAATCCTTCCAATTCGAATTGAACTCGAAGGATTTTACTTCCCCACTATTCCCATGGTCGAATTTCGAATTATTTTTAATTCGAAATTCGACCAATATTAAATCTGCCCCAATTGTAAAGTTTCCAGAAAATAAAATTTATCAACGTTTTCCAAAAAGAATCCTATAGCCATTATCTCAGGGAGAAATCCTGAAATCAGAGAACTTTTCATGGGAGTTAAATCCATAACTCAGTAGGGATGCCCATCTATTGGTCAATACAGTAGAGTCATGCAATTACTCCTCAGCATAGGTTACATCACCCTGTAAACCAGAGGTCCCCAACCTTTTTTGCTCGTGAGCAACATTTAAATTTAAAAAAGAGTTGGAGAGCAACACAAGCATGAAAGAGTCCATGTTGATGTCAAATAAGAGCTCTGATTGGCTTTTTGGTAAACCCTATATGAACTGGCAGCCTACAGGAGAGAATGTTTGGCAGTACACTTGGTTTTTATACAACCAAAACTTGCCTCTAAGCCAGTAATTCAAAAATAAGCCCCTGCTTTGAGGCCACTGGGAGCAACATCCAAGGGGTTGGAGAGCAACATGTTGCTCGCGAGGTACTGGTTGGGGATCACTGCTGTAAAGCATACTATAGAAAACTAAAGACAGAAGGTATTTACATAGCTTGTGACATATACATACTGCAATACCACCTAATATCAAAAATGAGAGTTTAACTCTCACACAAGTTATTATAGGTGAAGACATTTAAATAATTTGGTACATACATGTCTATATGCACATCTTTTATTAAAAATGTATACAGAAATTATCTGAATGTATTCCTAATTTCTTAGAAACTCATAACTAACATTAAAGAGTTTCTGGGAAAATTATATCTAGGTAACCATTACCGTCACAATAGAATAGAAAGTTTTTTCAAATGACCAGCAGCTGTGCAGACACAGACAGAACATTGCCTTGTTTCTCCATTTCTCTGTTTTTATGATGCCACATTTTGTCCATGATTTAAATCCTAGCACCAGAGTGTCATTAGAGAAAAATTGCTCTGACCTTAATTCTAAGTAATAAAATTGGTTGAAAAGAACATCTGTTCTTTTTACGAATGTCAGAATATTAAACAAAGCAGCAAATAACCTAGAAGTGATAGAGAAGGGCAAAACAAGTTGCAGAACCAGACGGAATTATATGTTTCGATTATATTTTATAATAGAATGCTGATGGCAATGGAACAAGTTCTGCTTGAAAGAGATATAACTAGAAGGATACACTGGCTGAGGAACAAGCAACTAAGTTATTCCCTTGATCTGGAAGCAGAGCATGGCCAAGTTCCACTGGTGCCCAATGCACTACTACTTGGCCCACCAGCCTGCCCACTCTTGCCACCACTCTCCTCTCCAATGCACACAACTCCCCAACTAGTCAATTGAACCCCATCATCCCTTCCTCACTCCCTCCCTGCTAGTAGTTCACTTTTGTGCACCCCAATTGCCTATCGTGCCTACCCCTATTTCCAACCATGCCTGAGTTTTTAACATGTAAGTATTTAAGCATGAGATATAAGTCCCACTTGTTCTATAATATATTAAACAGGGGACTGTAATTAACATGTAAATTTAAGCTGCAAAATGTAATTATCCGTTGCTAAGTTTGCCTCTTTGCTCATATCATGGCTTCCTTTGTTGTAAAACTCTACTTGACCAATTCTTACTAGTAACAGATTTGTGTACATGTACATCAACCATTCCACTTTTTTAATAAAACATTTTACACATTTTTAGAAAAATGCTGCTGAAACTTCCTTGAAATTTTTGATTTTTTTTTGGTTTATTCAGAAATAATTTCCCTTCTGCTTTCAATGGCCTTTGGGCTCAACAAAGGTTCAAATATACATTCACTATGGGGTTTCCGAAAACTCACAATCTAATTTTTCAACAAAGTTGACCTAACTCCTATACATGGATTTCACCAAAAAAACTGCTTGAAAAAGTCTGTTCGAAAAAAACCGCAGACATAATGCTTCAATTCAAATCGTGCAACTTTTCGAATGGATGGTTCGAAAACTCGACTGTAGAATTGTTGGACTAAAACCAGTGCGGATCACGATGTCAATAAACATCTTCAGGGAGCACTATCTGATTCTTAATAGATTTGGGATATACTTAGGGGCAGATTTACGAAATTCACATGAAGGATTTGAAGTTCAATTGAATTTTCAAAAAGAATCGAATTTTCAAATGTTTTTGAAGACCACTTCGATCAGTGAATTTTGAAAATTCGATCGAATTCATATAAAATCTATTCGAATATTCGACAGTCGAAGTACTTCCCCTTTAAATTTTTATTTGACAACCTAGTTCGCCAGATCAAAGCTACCGAATTGGGTTTCATTATTTTTGATCGAATAAAAAAATTTGATCGAATGGTTAAAATCATCAACCTAATTTTTTCTATTCGATCGTTTGACCAATGGAATTGAGGTAAAATCCTTTGAATTCGATATTCGAAGGATTTTACTTCCCACACTATTCCCATGGTTGAATTGAGGGTTTTTTAACACTCTAATTCGACCCTTAGTAAATCTGCCCCTAAATCTTGAAAAAAATTTGAGTTTTTTTATCTCTAAAAACATGAGCTTCCCCTTTTAATACTCGACCAAAAAAAATTAGATTTTTAATAAATAGGCCCCTATGTGACTTATTTGATCAGGTCGCCGGGTATGCCGTCTATGGAATGGCACAGCATCTCTATACTGCACTGCATGGTTTGTGTGTTTTACTGGTGTATCATAAATTATGTTCCAACCAGTGGAAATAGATCAGGTCCCACTTCCCTGTAACTTTTCAATATTGTGTACCCAGAGTGTAAGCACAGGAGGGTGGTAAATAACTACCTACCCAATTATTTCCTTTTATATTGAGGGGTAAAAAAAATGTATGAATGTTTTAGAGCAGTGATCCCCAGTAACTTCCTATGGTGAAATGCTATAACTTGCCTAAAGCAAAATCACAAATGTTTGCATTTTATAGTTTATTTTAATAATCCATCGTTGCAAATGCATGAGTTGCATAAAAGGAGTATTAGGGAACCCATCATGGACTTATGATGGGGTTTTTTTGTACCCAAGGTGTCTATATGCTACCTTTGTTTAGTACAGGTACTGTATGTCCGTGCTGTTCTTTTGCCGGCTCCTATGCGCGCACGCACACTTCCGGGTTTATCTTAAAGGTACAGGCGCGCTGACGTATGACATCAGCGCGCATTGGCGCGAAATTTGAATTGTTTAAAGGCCGGTTCGGCTTTATGCTCATTGCCCGTTATAGGTTTAGTTCCTGGTGCCTTTGCTTGATCCTAGTTTCCTGTTTGTTCTGATTCCTGTGTTTGACCCCCGCCTGGCTTTGACTACTCCCGACTCCTGTATCCTGATCCGTGCCTGTTATCTGACTACTGAGTCTGTCTCATCCTCTTCCGATTGATTACCCGGTTTTGACCCTTTTCCTGACTGACTACGCTCACTATCAGCCTGCCTCGACCCAGCCTGTCTTCGATCACGATTTCATCTCACGCCTCTGTACTTCGACCTTCTGCCCAAAGATTTTTGCTTAGAGTCGTGCCCCTTTGCCTGCACAGAACCTTTTGTCTTGCATCTCTCGTTTTAAGACCTGGCAGCATTCGATTAGCCAAGGGCTCCTCCCGAGGTGAAAGGCGGCTGTTATAGGCAGAAGCACGAGCCAAGACCAGGGTGCTTGACACTGGTTCTGAGTTTAGGGTGCCGACCGTTACAGGTTGAACTTGATGGACTTTGTCTTTTTCAACCCAATTTAACTATGTAACTATGAGTTATATTTGCAGGGCAGTAATATTTACATTACTAGAGCTATTTATATCACTAACATAGAGATATGTTAGAATGAATCTGATTTTAACACTTAGAAAGCCACAGAGGCAGAATATAGAAAGGTTAATTCAAAAACAATTAAAAAAAAGATCAGTTGCAAATTGTTTGGAAAGTACCAACACCTACACTGTACTAAACATTCAAATCTGTTTACTCTGACACAGGCTAGATTAAGGGGGTTATTTATAAAAATACGAATGATAAAATTTCGAAATTTGTTTCGAAATTTATTACACCCCGATGCTGCAAAAAACCTGAATCTGAAAATCTGCCATCTCAGACCTGTTTAGGTCCTGCATAAGTCAATGGGAGAGGCACCTATCTAAATTTGAGGTTTTTGTGGTCTGCAATTGGTTTAGCCAGAAAATCAGGCTTTTCATGGTTTTCGGGCAAAAACAAAGAAATTCTAGATTTGTTTTTTTTTTTGCTACAAAAAAAATGCAAATTTAAAATTTCCTAAACTCATAGCTTTAAGTCCTAGTCAAAATGCAAGAAACAAATGTAAAAAATCGAAAAGCTAGTGAGTTCATATTAGACGTCAATACGAGTTTTAGTAGTAAAGCGCAAGCTATATTTCAATGTGTTTCTTTTGATAAATTCAAAATTTGGCATTGAAAATTATGGGCAGAATGTGATTTTACTGACTTCAAGTTGTTTATTCATAATAACAGTTTTTATATTGACTTAGCACACATTCAATATGAGTATTTTCTGATTCAAAATTTTGAAAAATAATTTTTTTGATAAATCTCTAAACTGACTTGTGTTAGTGTAAAGAGGCCAGAAAAAGGCGAATATTACTTTCTACTGCAATTACATTTCCAAATAACTTTAAAACCAATATAAATTTAATAGAGTACACAGAATGCAAATTGTTTTTGAGTTAAGAAAACTCTTTTAACAGCATCTTACATAAAGGTCATTATAGTTTCACTAGAAGCAGGTCTATAAAACAGACCACAATTTAAATGTGCAGCATAAGAAAAACCAAAATTCAGATTATATTATACAGGTAGTAACCAGAAAGCGCTGAATTACATCTCCCATAGAGTCCATTTTAATCAAATAATTCAATTTTTTTTAAATGATTTCCTATTTCTCAGTAATAAGAAAACAGAAACTTGTACTTGATCCCAACTAAAATATAATTAATCCTTATTGGAGGAAAACAATTCTATTGGGTTTAATTTATTTTTAAATTATTTTTTATAGATTTAGGGGCAGATTTACTAAGGGTTGAATTGTCGAGGGCTATTAGCCCTCGAATTCGACTGGCGAATAAATATTCGCCAAAATCGAATGGAATATTCGCCAGTTTTGAGCGTATATTCGACTATTCGCCAGAACTGTACGATCGAATAGTCACAGGAATAGTCGCAGGAAAAAACGCCAAAATCGTACGAATCGAATGTTCGAAGTGTTAGATCCTACGGTTGAAATTCAGCAAGAGACTTAGAAAAAAAAGCCTATGGGGGCTTCCCATAGGCTTCTATTGCAATTCGCTAGGTTCAATCTGGCGAAGTAGGCAGTCGAATAAAAATTTAAAGGGCAGCTACTTCGACTGTCGAGCGCTCGAATATATATTTATTTGATCTATTCGATGCGCCCGAATATTCTATATTCGATGGTCGAAAATACTTAATTTGCATATTTGAATAGTCGCACGATCGAATTGAGACTATTCATGCGAATATTCTAATCCTTCACACAAATTTTGTAAATCTGCCCCTTAAGGTACGGAGATCCAAATTATGATAAGCAGGGATGAATGAAATATTTTGCAGAGAAAAAACACCTATAGGCTCTAATGTATAGTAAAAAAAATGTTGAATAAAATGTCTCAAGAAAAAAAGCTCATTGACTTTTGCCATTTCGGCAAAAACAAGACAGGTCAGATTTGCCCATCACTAAGGCAGGCTAATAGGCAACAAAAAAAATTTCACACTAATTTTTAGCCTAGTGGCTTTCATATATGAAAGTATTCTAAGACTCAGTTTGTCTGAAGGACCAGGCAATGAATGACACAATGAAAGATGAGTAGGAGAGAACATTAACTAGAAATAAAAGTAATAAAAAGCTACAATACCAATATAGAAGGAATGTCCTTTCTGGTTGCTGGGAATCACTGCATTTTAGGTTATTGAGTAGCAGAGCTAAAGGCAAAATTATTAAGAAAATAGAGAAAGGAGGCCAACTGTAAATTCCTTGAGGATATCAGTTTCTAGATCATTCTCAAAGTTCACTATAACAATTTAGCAGAATATACCACTGTAAATGTTCCCTTGCTAGCAGAAAGTCTTTGGCAAATAACCATGGTCTAATGCACAGACATTTTCATGTCTTTTACTCTAAAAAGTCTTTGCACTGGTGTAACGTTGGCCGGTATGTTGGACCTGTTGTTTGAGTAGGTTTGTGTCATGTCAGACCCTCTACTTTCCTTTTCTATTCTTATTTACCCAGCCCTCTTTATTCATCAAAGTTTTTAGTAAATCCAGAAGATTCAGAAAATTGTACACACTTCTCAGAACTATGAAGAACAACTGGTTTGTAAAAAAACAAACTAATTCCTTGTACCTTTTCTATTGTTTTAATTCCTCATAGGCAAAACGCATTACTTGAAAACTTAACGAAACAGTGCGATTTTACTTCACAGAAACAGACCAATGGCACAAGGTAAGTAGGGACCTTTACATGGAAACATATGTAATGTGTATAGCAATTTTTTTAAAATATTTCTATTACTGTTTAATGTAAACACTTCTTAACACTTTCTAAATAATTTTTTCTACGTTTGACACTGCTAATATAATTAATCTAAAACACTTGCTATTTACTTTGGCGAACCAGACACAATCAGGAGAAAACGAGTGAGCACTAGATGTTGTTCTGCTTAGAACTGGCCAGAAAATCAAATGACCCCTCACTAGTGATGTGGGTTGGCTCAAAACCCACGGTGACCACCATTTGGGTTGAAATTTGGCCAAACTTTGTGGGTTAGGGTTGGGTGTGGGTCAGACTGGGGAAGTAAGCTCCTTCACTCCAGAGGCACGCACAGAAGCAGAGCGAGAAGGTGCGGGTATGGGTCCTCCAATGACATGGTTAAGTTTTTGTGCTGGTTAAGGTTTTGTGGGTTAGAGTCGGGAGTGGGTTGAGTTTTAACTGACCCACTCATCACTACCCCGTACATCTTTCTTACGTTTTCTGAACAGAGGAAGACGTTCCCTTTTAGACAAACTTAATTTTGTACTGATCATTAGTGGTGGGCGAATTGGCGGCGTTGCTTCGCGAAACAGCAAAACATTCGGCCCATTGCCGGCAGCAAGAAAAAAAAAATGACGCCAGAAATGAGTGCCAGCGTTCAAAAACGGACACGCGCGTCCAAAACGAGACGCCGGAGAATTTTCACCAGGGCGAAATTTAGCCAGCGTTTCGCGAATCACAGGAATTTGCCCATCACTACTGATCATGTCAGGTTGGACGACTTAAAATTTGAGGGTTTACATTTTCCTTTCATAAAATGCAGAGAGACCTCTATACATAAATATTGGTAAACCTAGAATCTGACAGTAAAAGAAATGGGCCATGAGATACTATATTCATGCACTCATTATTTGAATAACTCACATTGATGTTGACAGCTAATGCATTTTGCCCCATTTTGCATTTACCTGCATTTGGATGCTTGAGCTTTTACAATATGGTGACAATCAGCTAAGAAACAACATATCAAACACTTGTAAAGTTTCTTTATATGTCCTCAGCTGGTTACTGATTAGACATAAAAATTTGATGAGGACTTCAAAAAGAGAATGTTTGAGTTGCAGTTGCTACTTTTATTATAAATGTTTGAAATACATTAGTCCAGATTCAATTCAATGAAAAAAAACATTAACTCATGGTTAATCACGTGAAATGTCATGGAAAAGATTCAATTCTCAGAATTAAGGTTCAATTTTTTCCCCATAGAGTTCAATAAGATTTTGCATGCCAAACTGAATCTTGTCCATGAGTTTTCTCAATATAAACCTCACTGAATTGAATCTGGCCCTTTGTGTGAAAAATAAGAAGGTGCTGGTACATTATACTCTTTTAAATATAAAAGGAAAGTGATGAAAAAAAGTTTTTTTCGGGTTGATTTATTGAAAACTTTCCAAAAACTTCACTGGCCCCTTCCATCTCTTATACTTCCCGCTCCCTCCTCTTCATGGTAAGATAGGAACCAATCAGCAACCAGGTGGACCCAATTGGGAACTGAAGCATGTCTTTTCTACCTTGCTTCTGCCAGGAACCATTAGAACAGGAGCACACCCCTCATTTGAAACTCCGACAGTGACTCTATACGGAGCTCCAATAAAGTGGACATTTTTTAAAGAGTTATATTATAATATATTTATAATATAGTGAATAAAGTACCCCCTCTTGTAAAATATAAGGATATTATAAGATACCGAGGAGTTTCATGACCATATAAAAACACGAGGCCGAAGGCCGAGTGTTTTTATACAGGTCATGGAACTCCGAGGTAACTTCTAATATCCTTATATTTTACAAGAGGGGGTACTTTATTTATTATAATACACAAGTTTGAGTGAGTCATGTGACAGAAATGACATCAGAACTCACCGTTTATAAGGATATAATTTACAAGATATTCACAGCTTTTGTGTATTATATATAAATTATTATTATATCTGCCTACGTTAGGTGGGGATTCACGTATCCTGTATGTCTTTTTTAAAATCTGGAGATGTTGCACCATTGTAACTACAAGCTTCCCCCCCAATATATAACTGTATAAGATGCCAAGATTTGTATTCGACCCCCACCTGACTTCCCTGTTTTTTCATTTATGAAGAAAAAGATTTCAGGCCACTAGAATAGAAGAATGGAGGAAACAAGCAGTTCCTATTGTCTCTTGGCATGAAATGCATGTTTTGACTTTCTTTTTTTTTTTAATCCATCCCATCAGTTCCAACGAATCACCTTCCAATCTACCGCTGTGGTTCGAAGAGAAGAATCTGACGGCCATGTTTTTTGATCACGATGAAGATCTAATCGCAGACTACGAGTACCTGTGCCAGCCAAAAATCCTGAAGTGCAGCCCAGAACCCGACGCATTTAACCCTTGTGAAGACATCATGGGATACGACTTCCTCAGAGTGCTGATATGGTTTATTAGCATCCTTGCCATTGCAGGCAATGCAGTTGTTCTCTTTATTCTACTCACGAGTCACTGCAAGCTCACGGTCCCTCGCTTTCTGATGTGCAATCTGTCATTTGCCGATTTTTGCATGGGGATTTATCTGCTGCTCATTGCGTCTGTAGACTCCCAAACTAAGAGCCAGTATTATAACCATGCCATTGACTGGCAGACCGGGAGCGGATGCAGTGCGGCTGGCTTTTTCACCGTATTCTCCAGTGAGCTTTCAGTATACACCCTGACTGTTATCACTCTGGAGAGGTGGCACACAATAACCTACGCAATGCAACTTGACCGAAAGCTGCGCCTACGCCATGCCATTCTGATCATGCTGGGGGGCTGGATATTTTCACTTGTGATAGCAATGTTGCCTCTCGTGGGCGTTAGCAATTACATTAAGGTCAGCATATGCTTGCCCATGGATATAGAGACCCCACTCTCACAAGCCTATATTATATTCATTTTAGTACTCAACGTCATTGCCTTTATCATCATCTGCGCCTGTTATATTAAGATTTACATAGCAGTGCAAAATCCAGAGCTCACGCCTACAAACAAAGATACAAAGTTGGCCAAAAAAATGGCAGTACTCATCTTTACTGACTTCACGTGTATGGCGCCAATATCATTCTTTGCCATTTCAGCTGCCTTTAAAGTTCCTCTTATCACTGTGACGAACTCAAAGATACTGTTGGTCTTGTTTTATCCTGTCAACTCGTGTGCAAATCCATTCCTGTATGCCATCTTCACCAAGGCCTTCAGGAGGGACTTCTTTTTACTTATGAGCAGGTTTGGGTGTTGCAAGGCGCAGGCGGAACTGTACCGAGTGAATAACTTCACCGCCTATACCTCCAACTTGAAAATGGACAGTTTATACACGGGACCGAAGAAAACATCCCGGGACGAGTTACATTTGACGGCGTCAGACTGTCCGCAGCTGAACGTACATGAGAAACCTGTGAGCACAGGCAGTTAATGATCTTTATGTCCTTACAAATTATGTTGCACATCTTTCATCCCAGGGAGTCTGAGCATTGTCGATAGCCTGTGTGTGTACATTTGTAACATGTATGGTTGTAAATAGGACGTCTTATTAGGGACTGGAAATTTCGATGCCTGTAAAGTATTTTTTTATTAAATATTTTAAGGAAACAGAACTGAAGCATGGAGCTGTGATATGTTGTGTTCCTACAGAGAACATTAGCAAATAAAAAAAAAGTAAAACTGTATTTATGTACAATACTTAAAGGGGTAGTTCACCTTTACGTTAACTTTTAGTATGTTATAGAATGGCCCATTCTAAAGGTGGCCAGACACGGGCCGACAGACCAAGTTGGCAGCTTATTGACCCGTGTATGTGGCCCTCCGACAGGCTTTACTGATCGATATCTGTCCAAAAGTCAGCCAGATGTCAATCGGGTGGGACTAAAAATCCAGTCGGATCGTGGCCGCATCGGTTTGTCGATCCAACTGCCCATATGGCCTCCCTAGGGCCCACGATCGGAACAGCCCTCAGGGTGGGCATATCGGGGAGAAATCTGCTCGTTTGGCCAAACGAGTGGATTTCTCCGTGTATGGCCACCTTAAGCAGTTTTTCAGTTGTCTTCATTATTTTTTTTTTATCGTTGTCTAGAATTATTTCCCTTTTTCTTCTAACGCTTTCAAATGGGAGCCACTGTCCCCATCTAAAAACAAATGCTCTGTAAGGGTGGCCATACATGGGCAGATTAAAGCTGCCCATATCAGTCCTGTAGGGTCGTTCCGACGGCTCTCCCTGATAGATATTAGGCCAAAAATCGTCCAGATATAGATCGGCCAGGTTTGATTTTTTTGGTGATCGAGGACTGCATCGTTTAGTTGATGTGGTCCTTGTCCCTTTGCTGTTAGGGCTGAATGAACAGATTAAACCGATATCGCCCTGCCTTAGTGGTTTCTCTACCTTGCCAAACGAGCTGATCTTATCGTGTGTGACCACTTTAAGGCTACATATTTATTGTTATTGCTACTTTCTGATCTTTCTATTCAGACCGCTACTATTCATATTACAGTCTCATTCAAATCAATGCATGGTTGCTAGAGTAATTTGGAACCTAACAATCAGATGGCTAAATTTGCAAAAATGAAAACCAATTGCAAATTTTCTCAGAATATCACTCTCTCCATCATACTAACTTAATTTAAAGTGATACTGATGGGGTAACAAAAAGGTAATGCCCGACCATCTTGAGTCATCGTTATACTGTGTAATCTTGTAGAACACACACAGATAATATTAAAGCTGATAACACTATATATAAGTCACAGTGAGAATGCAATGAAGCTGCTGATTTAATGGTATTTTCAGGCACATTGAGACCCACAGGAGAGAAGATCTCAAGCAGGTTACAAAGCACCGTGGGTGTGTCACTGCCCTAAGGTTCCGAATCCACTCACAAACTAGGGTCAACTTAATGAGAAATAATTATCTTAACTATGTTTTCTGAAAACAGTATTGTACCTAGAGGCAGGGTTGGAGTCGAACATTGGGGGCCCACTGGGTTCCAAACTTCAGGTGCTCCCTGTGAGCATGTGCAAATGCCTGTCGCACATCATTCTTTTGGGAGCCGGGGGATTGGATCTGGTCTGGGCTGGCCCAGTCCGACCCTGCCTAGAGGAAACCCTTGCACATACTCCCTGCAGGTTGAAATCAAATGAAGGACCCCAGCACATCATCAAATGCTACACAGTGAACCAAAAAATAAAGTCTGGTAGAGCTCCACCTGGAGCACCACAAGTGTAAGACATTCAGATAAATACTTCTGGATAAGCCAGAACCACATGGGAAGGGTTACTGTATGGGACCTGTTATCAAGAATGCTCGGGAGTTTTCCAGATAAGGGACCTTTCCATAATTTGACAAGACCTTTTGTTTCTTGAGCTAAAGACAGCTAAGAAAACACCCAACCAAGACTGATTTCTGCTTATTTCCTACAGTTCACATAATTTTATATCAGTTTTTCAGAATTAAAATTTGGACCAATATATTTCTTGGTTTGCATCCCAAAAAAATGTTTCAAGCTAAACATCAATATATTATTGCATAATTATTAACTTTATTTCACATCTGTTGCAACAGAAAAATACATAGAATTATGTCATTCATAAACAAGCAACTTAAATCAACAAAGAAAATGACAAAAAGTTAACTTATTTGGGTTTTTACTAAGTGCAGAATTTTTCTCTTCTTTGTAAGTTAAGCTCAGTGGGAAAAGCACTCCTTTGATCACCTTGAAAACAAATATTGAATTAACAGCATTTAGTTATGCATTGAAACATATCACAGACATTTATCGGCTTGAAAAACATTGTCAGTTTCCCAGGTGCATTCAATCATGTGACTTGTGCTCTACTATACCTCGGTCTTCATTCTACTGCAAGTTGAAGTCATATCACCCCCTCCCAAGCAGCTCTTCAGAAGAACAATGGGGAGGTAATAAGATAACAGCTCATTGGCAGATATGAAAATAGCACTAGATAATAAAAATCCAAGGCCTAATGCCACTCTTTGAGTTACATTGAGTAGAAGAAACAATAGCTTTTCTGAAAGCAGTTCCACTGTGAAGTACAGACTCTTTCTAAAAGCACAGGACACATAGACTTGAGATGGCTGCCTACAACCCAATATTACAACTAAAAAAATTCACTGGTTGAATCAGAAATAAAATTTTAGAGAAAGTTAATTATTTTCAGTATGACTATGAAGATTATCATTCGTCCAGGTCATGGTAGATTTATCAAAAGTAACTCAAAGCAACTGGACTTGCCCAGATATTTTAATGAAGACATTTCACTGCTCATCCGAGCAGCTTCTTCAGTTCAACTGAGGGAACAGATGTTAGAACAGCATTGTATTTAGCAGACATGTGGTGTCGAAGGCCCCCATCTCTGTTCAGGGATGGTTTCTCCACCTTAACATGAACAGCCTCATCTCTGAACAGGTGGTGTCGAAGGCCCCCACCTCTGTTCAGGGATGGTTTCTCCACCTTAACATGAATCGCCTCAGGTGATTCATGTTGAGGTGGAGAAACCATCCCTGAACAGAGGCAGGGGCTTTAGACACCACCTGTCTGCGACATACAATGCTGTTCTCACATCTGTTCCCCGGCGGTTTCAGAACTCGACACATCCATTAATGCAACTGTAACAAGTAACACCTGTTTTCTAGGAGTTGCATGACACATTGGTGATCCTATCACTGTAACTACACAGAATCAACACCTCTCTGAAGAGTTACAATGTGCCGTTGTGGTTGGATTGTTGGAAGAGTCTATATGCCAAGAACTCTCCTACACCAGTTGAACTGAAGAAGCTGCTCGGATGAGCGGTGAAACGTCTTCATTAAAATATTTCAGCAAGTCCAGTTGCGTTGAGTTACTTTTGTAACCTGTGTCATTCAGAAATAAAAGCTACAAAAAAAAAAATCATGACAGAGTCCCTTTAACAAAGTTAATTGTAAAGATGCTTTAAATCAACAACTATACAATTATCTGCGACATGAGAACTGTTTCACGGGATATACAGCAAATAGTTTCTAAATAAAAATCCATTACGATTGCTAACAATTAACTAAAAGGCCTATAGCACAGAGGGTGTTTCCGAGTGCCAAAGCAAGCATTTCTGAATGGGGTTTGCAAGTTAACACCTGTTCCTGGAATAGGCAGAATATTCCCATGCTCTACTGTGGGAAGCAGAAATGTACTTTGGTTCTCTGCCAGAGACGTATCTTTTAGGCCACAGCCATAGACCCACCATGAAACTATATTTAACCGAATAATACAATAAAGTGAAGCCTGTATAAATCAAGTGGGCAAGTCTGACCGACACTGTGGAATATATAGTTACCATTCTGCTTCTCCAATGGCTTTAGAAAAAACGTAGTCTTTGCCACCGAAACTCATAACTCCATCTTTTAAATAGAATTTCCACTTATTTTTGCTTCGATGAATCTAATGATTAAAAAAAGGAAAAAAAATACATTGAGTAAAAATTCTATGCATTCCCATGAACCTAAGTTGTGGCGTTGTTGCGTGGATTTGCAGAAGTGTAAAGGGCACGCGCAGGGCCGCTATCAGAGAGGCACGGGGCCCGACCTAAAGGGTGGCACTTTTTGAATTAGTCCCCCCCCTTGAGAGTATAGAACAGTCCTGAAGCACTTTTATGGGGGGCCCTGGGGACAGTTTTTTTATAGCAAGGCCATGGCCACCAATAATGTTTTAAAATTGTATCGGGCCCTGATCACCAATGTTTTTTTTTTTTAAATTCTATGTGGGACCCTAGCCCCAATATTTTATTTTGAACTTATAAGGGGGTCCTGGCGATAACCTGTGTTTGTGTGGCCTTTTTACTGTGGTTTGGGCGGGATCTGGGGTGGGGCTTAAGCAATCTCAAACTATAATGTTGGTGCTTGTAATGGCAACACAAGTGAATGCGATGTGTGTTATCTATGATACCTTATCATACTGGCACACAATGACATTGTCGGTATCAAACAAATCCGGGACTTCTTGCTCACTCACGTCGTCTCCCGAATTTAATGGATCCTAAAAGCAAATCCATTGAACAGAATTATACGGGTTACTTCTTGTCTAACAGACGTTGAACATGTTGTTCACCTTCCAAACACTTTTTTTGAGTTCAGTTGTTTTCAGATTGTTCCCCAGAAATAGAGACTTTTTTTCAATTACTTTCCATTATTTTTTTTTTACAATTTTTTTTACAAAATCTAAGTGTAAAGTTGAATGTTGGCGTCTGTGGTGTTAGAGTCTGGGGCAGCTCAGTAATTCAGGCGCAGACTCTAAACTGATACAATTTTGCAACATTTAGTTGATCCATTTCTCAGCAGCATCTCTGGAGTATTAGCGACTATTGTATCAATTCTAACAGCTGCCTGTAATGAAACCCAGAGATTCTTCTCAGCAGGGACAAAGAGAAGAAATGGATCAACTAAAAGTATGAATTAAGAACAGTTTGGAGGGTCGGCGACCCCCCCCTCCCAGAGCTGCTTTAGAAGGTGAAAAATGACACTTTACATCTGGAGTGTCCAACCTTTTGGCTTCCCTGAGTCACATTGGAAAAAGAAAACTTGTCTGGGGCCAAACATGAAATACACAAACACTTTTGATTTGTAAAAGTAAAGAAAATGCACAGAAAAGAACCACAATACCAGTTGGATAACCAGATAGAGCCATACACTGGGATATGGGACACCTGGATATTACATAGACTTATTATTATTATAAGGGATGCACCGAATCCACTAATTTGGATTTGGCCTAACACCGAACCGAATCCGAAGCCTAATTTGCATATGCAAATTATGGGTGGGAAGGGGAAATCATTTTTTACTTCCTTGTTTTGTGCCGAAAAGTCATGTGATTTCCTTCCCTGGCCCTAATTTGCATATGCAAATTCGGCCAGGCAGAAGGATTTGGCCGAATCCTGCTGAGAAAGGCAGAATCCCGAACCGAATCCTGGATTTGGTGCATCCCTAATTATTATATTACTAACTGGGCAATGAGTCCCCCCTCCTGCCTACTCCTATTTCCTTCTTTCAAGCTGGGCCGCATTCCTAGGCACCCTGGGCTGCAGGACACCCCCTGCTTTACACTTTAATATTAGAAAAATGGTCACAAACACAAAAGTAATTGGAAAAAAGTCATTATTTCTGGAGATCCGTCTGAAAACAACCAGGTGAACAACCCCTTTAAGGGGGTTATTTACTAAAACTCAAGTTTATCTCATACCTTTAGAACAAATCTCTAATTTTTGTTTTCCCTTGAAAAATTTCACATTTTTCTGACCAAACCCTGACCAGATAAATTTGAGGTTTAATGCATAGGCCCCTTAGTTTTCACCAGCGCAGTAACCAATAGCAACCAGACTCTCTCACACCCGACCCCCCAGTAGATCCCTATTGGCTATGGGTTCCATGAATATGTTTTATCACATCAGTATAGAAACCTCGACGGCAGTTACTTTACAACAGATCTGTATTGCATTACAATTTACAATACTTACAATGTGAAGATGGTTTTCAGACTGGCAGAGCAATGGACTTAACCCTGTAAATGCCATTGAATATGGAGGATGGGCGCTGGCATGTGGCCCTTACAGGTTAAACGGATTTGTTCTGCTGAAGGGAGGCAGCTATACGGTAATTCAGGGGTCGCACATAAACCATACCTGGCTTTGGAGGCGCCCATGAAATAGACACGTATAGAAAAAATTGCTAAATAATAATTGTTTTAATTAAAATAAATTGAATTAGATGTAAACATTAAAGGGATACTGTCATGGGAAAAAAAATTGTTTTTTTTCAAAACACATCAGTTAATAGTGCTGCTCCAGAAGAATTCTGCGCTGAAATCCATTTCTCAAAAGAGCAAATACATTTTGTTTTATATTTAATTTTGAAATCTGACATGGGGCTAGACATATTGTCAGTTTCCCAGCTGCACCCAGTCATGTGACTTGTGCTTTGATAAACTTTAATCACTCTTTACTGCTGTACTGCAAGTTGCAGTGATATCACCCCCTCCCTTTCCCCCACCCAGCAGCCTAACAACAGAACAATGGGAAGGTAACCAGGAAGAATCCGTTAGAAGAGAAGATGGACCCTTAGAACATCTCTGGAGGGGACCTGCTTGAAAGGAAAGACAGATTTTATGGTCTCCTGCACTAAATGTAAGGAAGGCATACCTGGCGTCCCAAGATGGTGGCGTTCCCCCTGCTGATCCTCCTGGTCCTAGCCCTGTGTGTGAGTCACCACTCCTGCGACATAACGAGTCGCGCGCGTCAGTTCAGGTGCCAGCGCATAGACGCCGGATTGGCTACGGCGAAGAAACGTCAGCGCGCCAGCGCAATGACGCCACCCCGACAGCGCAATGACGCCACCGCGTCCAATTGTGCCAAAGTGTGCCTATAAAAGTCACCAGTCAACAGCAGACCTTGCCCAAGTAAAGGTCTTTCTTGTGAAGTTCCTGGGTGCGATTATTTACTACTGTTTCCGGTTTTGACCCCTTGCCTGATTACTTGACTTGTGAACCTTCTCTGCCTGGATTGACCCTTTTGCCTGGACTTTTGACCACTCTCTTGTTTAACTCTTCGGATACCTTGAACTGTGTTGGACTTTGCTTCTTCCTTGGTCCGCAAATCCCTCCTCGGAGCCTTCGGGCCCCGACACTAAAGTTGCCCCTTTATTCCCTGCTCATTCTTTCACCCCTACTTGGGTGGAGTATGTCACTTTTATTTTAGTTAAATAGTGTGTGCGCCCAAACATCTCATTGGTTGCTAGGAATTCCTGTACCAACCTTAGCACCTTTAGGGGTATTCGTGCACAAGGTGCTTATCTTTCAGCCATGAAACTTCAGATGCTTTATTTCACATATCATTGAAAATCTGGGAGTATTTGATGTACACAAGCAATCGCCATACAATATATACTGTAAGGATAGCGGCAAGTTCAGGAGACTCCAAATAGATTGTACTTTCATGTATATAAAAAAAAAAATAATCTACTTCTCTCCCCTGGAAATGCCCCTAAATGAAATGTGACATTTGACGGTCACTCAAGAGTTAAAGAATCGTCCGAATATATTTCATGAAAGCGTACGCTTTCCTCAGCTTTACCTTAAAGTGGACCCGTCACCCAGACACAAAAATCTGTATAATAAAAGTCCTTTTCAAATTAAACATGAAATCCAATTTCAAATTTTTATTAAAGCATTCATAGCTGTTTTAAGCTCATTTAAAAATCTCAGCTGTCAATCAAATATTGTCTGCCACTCCTCTATGCCTTAGGCATAGAGGCGGGGCAGATAATTACTTTCACTTTCCATTCAGCACTTCCTAGATGTCACTGCTCCCCACACATTCCCCCAGTTCTCTTAACCATTTAATTGTGTAGCCAGGACATGGGGATAGACATTGGGTCCCCCATTCTGGTGCACAAACAAGATTCTGAGATGGTGCAAGGCTTGTCTTAATAACAGTGTCCACAAAATGGCTCCTGCCTGTTTGCTAGAATTATGAATTCCCAAACTGAAGAAAACAAGATTAAAATAATTTATATAGTGTAATTAATGTTCATTTTGCTTGACCAATGTGATACAATATGATTTTGAATATTTTTTTGGGGTGACAGGTCCACTTTAATGAACCGCAGCTCAAACCAGTAGATCCCCTTTGTATTTCAGCTGCTGTAGCTCATCAGTGTATGAAGGCTCAATGTGAGACGTATAAGTGTTCACAGTAAACGTTGAGATCAGGAGAGCTTTCGGGATTCATTGACCGCATTTAAAGGCAGTTTTGGCGTCCCCGGGACTTTATCTAGATGTTGAAAGTGAAGCCTGACGTGTATAATAACAGGCATTATCATGCAGTCTTCTCGGCAGTTCATTTAGATACGCCGTTAAGGATACGCGTAATGTAACCGCTCATTTCCATACGACCCCGTGGGTCGGGGCAGAAGGAATAATATTTTATTCAACCATAAAGTTCATTTTGCGCCCTGCTGAAATGACATTAAGCAACTGAAATAAATGTTATTCTTTTCTTTATAACTCTAATGTTATTCCAACTCTGGGGCTTCCAGTTTGTGGGTAAAATAAAAGTCCCCGCATTCTCCTATAGTCAAATGCAGGCGGCCTATATAACAAGGGACAATTCCTACACTTCTGATCGTAAAAGGGCGGTTCGCCTTTAAATTAACTGTTAGCATGACGTAGAGGGTGGAACAATTTGCAATTAGCTTTCATTTTTTTTTTTTTTATTACCTGTGGTTTTTGTGTGATTTGGCTTTTTATTCAGCAGCTCTCCAGTTTGTAATTCCAGCAGTCTGGTTGCTAGGCTTCAAATTCCCCTAGCAACCAGGCCTGAATAAAATAATGAGTAATAAAAAAGTAGCAATAAACAGAGCATTTGTTTTTGTTTTTTTTTAATGGGGTCAGCGACCCCCATGTGAAAGCTGTAAAGAGTCTGAAGAAAAAAAACAAAATTAAAACATAGTAAAAAAAAAAAAATAATGAAGACCAACTGATTGGTTGCTTAGAACTGACCATTCTTACTAAAAGTTAACTTCAAGGTGAACCACCCCTTTAAACCAGAATACAGAAATTATCAACGGTGATTAACAGCCCTTGGAATGTGAAGATTCCAGTTTAAAGGGATCCTATCGCCAGAAACCATGTTTTTCTCAAAATGTACCAGTTAATAGCGCTGCTCCAGCAGAATTCTTTCTTTAAAAGAGCAAATATAATTAAAATTTTCCATGAGGTAAGACATATTGTTAGTTTCCCAGGTGCTCCCAGTCTTGTGACTTTGCTCATGTAAACTTCAGTCACTCTTAGGGCTCTTACACACGAGCGTTTTTTCCCCTGCGTTACATTTTGCTGCATTCAGTCGCAGGGGAGCGCACTCAATGCTTTTCAATGGGGCTGTACTCACACCAACGAATGTAGGCGCCAAACGCAGGTTCAGATTCAACATGCTGCATTTTTCCTGCATTCTGCACCTACATGCGCTTGTGTGAGTACAGCCCCATTGAAAAGCATTGAGTGCGTCTATACCTGCGCTTCCCTGCGGCTGAACGCAGCAAAACGGAACGCAGGTAAACGCTCTAGTGTAAGAGCCCTTAAGGCTCAGGCGAGACGGGAAGATTCGGGGAGATCGCCGGGCAACAAATCTCCCCGAACTGCTTCCCCCTGCCTTCCAGCCAATTAATGAATAATCGTCTGCGCCTATTCACAAGCGGTGCTCGCTTTCCGAAATCGCTTGAAATTGCCTAAGGAGGCGACTTCGGAAAAGCCAGTGCCACATGTGAATAGGCACAGGCGATTATTTATTAAAGACGCTTCATTAAAGAAGCAGTTCGGGGACATTTGTCGCCCTAAAGAAGAGTAGATTAGTCGGCAGGCGACAAATCTCCTCGAATCTTCCCGTCCTACCCTTACTGCTGCACTGCAAGTTGGAGTGATTCAACCCCCTCCCTTTCCCCCCAGCAGCCCATCAGCAGCCTATCAACAGAACAAGGGGCAGCTAACCAGACACCTCTGCCAAAGGGTATTAGCATTGCTAACATTGCTAACATTTTTAGCATCGCAAAAACGACCCATGTCGTGGTAAAATACAGTGGGAAGGGAAGAAACAATAAGGGGCAGATTTATCATTGGTCGAATTAAAAAAAATTCGAAATTCGACCATATGAATAAAAGGGAAGTAAAATCCTTCAAATTCGACTATCGAATTCGAAGGATTTTACCGCAATTCGGTCAATAAAAAAAAAATTCTATCGTTCAAATCGATCGAATTTTTTTTATTCTATCAAAACGAATGATTCCCAAATTGGTAGTTTGATTCTGGTAGGTGGTCGAATTAAAATTTAAAGGAGAAATAATTCGACCATCGAATAAAATTTTATTTGAATATTCGATGGTCGAATTTGCATATTCGAAGATTCGAATTTAATAAAAATTAGATCGAACTTCGAATAAATTTGTGTGAATTCAGTAAATCTGCCCCTAACTGTCTCAAAGCAGTTCCATTCTGAAGTTGTGGCTCCTTCTCAAAGCTCAGAATCGGTAACAACGCGCTGAGATGGATGTTTATACGGGAGGTGAATTTCATATCTATGTGGGTTTATCTGAATTTGGGCCAGTGTATGAAATCTGGTGTATTATCGTGTTACAATTCCATCTCTGTAGTTAACAGCAATGAAATAAAAAAAAAAGAACACAACTTTGAATAGTCTGCTTCGAGTTAGAAAATAAATGCATTGGTTTGATTGGTTGCTATGGGTAACTGCACTGGTGCAATTTATGTGGGCAAATCATCCCAAGTGTCCCCATTGGGCAGCTTTTTTGAGCCTTGGCGGATAGCGGTTAGTAAAACGTGAACAATTCACAGCTATTGCTGATCTTAAAGTGATACTGACACTAAAAAATGAAATTTAACATATGAATGTACATTAATTGTTACCTATAGGTCATGTTGATCATTTTTTGCGTAGAGGTTTGTTTTTGTATATAACTGTTAGCTGAAATGTCTAAGCCTGACTCCGACACCCTGACACTCTTACTTTGCCAGACTAACAGTCCCATCTCAGTCTGTTAGTTACAGTTTGTAATGATAACAGATGCCGGGTGCACAAATATGGCAGCCCCCTCATACAGTAACATGGGGGATCAGACAGGTAATGGAAAAGCATCATGTAAATACCTTCTGGCAAAGTTAGAAGTAGCTTTCAAAGCCAGTTATTATAATAGAGGTAATAAAGAGTTTGACTTCAGGTGTCAGAATCTCTTTAAGTGATCATAATGTATTTTGGGGGTAACGTTTTCATTGGGACAACAGTAATCGTTTTTCATGAATTACTTTAAACTCACTCTACCTCTTCAATCACATCGATTTCTGGGTCCTCGTCATCACTACTGTTACTAGTTGAGTCGTCATTTGATGCAGTGTCGTCCTCTTCTAGAGCTTTAAGGTCCTCGGTGTCAATAATGCCCAAAAACTCGTTCTCATCAAGGTCTCTCACATTTCCTAGGTCCTCATCAGAGGAAGTGTCGCCGGCCCCATCTACTTGAATTATTTCTATTTCCCGGGGTAGTGCTTGCTTCTCCGCACCAGGTATCTAAGCAAAGCGAGAACAATTATCATTATCCTTTCCTACAGTTAAAGGAGAACTAACCCTTAAAAATGAATATGGCTAAAAATGTCCTATTTTATCTAGTGAACTTATTGCAGGAGGCTAAAGTTTCAGCTTGTCAATAGCAGCAATGATCCAGGACTTGAAACTTGTCACACGGGGTCACCATCTTGGAAAGTGTCTGTGACTCTGCACATGCTCAGTGGGCTCTGAGCAGCTGTTGAGAAGCTAAGCTTAGGGGTCGTCACTAATTATCCACCAGCAGCAGCAGAAAATGAGCTTCCCTGGCTGTAATATAAGCTGATGCTACAGGTTTGCTGATGATTAAATTGTGATGTTTCTAATGATGTGTATTAATGACTAATCAGCCTTATATTGTGACTATATTTCTATGACACTATCAGGTGTATATTGTGAGTGGGTCCCTAAGCTCAGTAAGTGACAGCAGCACAGAGCATGTGAATCAGCGAATCAGTAGAAAAGAAGATGGGGAGCTACTGGGGCATCTACTGGGGAGACACAGATCTTTACTGCTAAAGGGCTGTGGTTGCTGCGGGCTGGTACACAAGCACAATAATAACGTACAGCTGGAAAGAATCAAAAGTAGAAGACAAAAGCTATAAAAAATAATCTAAAGTTGCTTAGAATTAGCCATTCTACAGCACATTAAAGGGATCCTGTCATGGGAATTTTTTTTTTTTTTAAATATATCAGTTAAAGGAAAACTATACCCCCCAAACAATGTAGGTCTCTATAAACAGATATTGCATAAAACAACTCATATGTAAAACCCTGCTTCACATAAATAAACCATTTTCATAATAATATACTTTTTTAGTAGCATGTGCCGTTGGGTAATGATAAATAGAAAAAAGCCATTTTAAAAAATAAGGACAGCCTCCTGGGATCCAACGGTGCACACAAACATATCAAACAAACTATAAAGTTAGGTCACATGAGCCAATTAACAGACAGAGCTGTGTCTTTTGCTTCCACACTTCTTCCTGTTACAGTTAGAGTTGAAATATTTCTGGTCAGGTGATCTCTGAGGCAGCACACAGACCATCATGAAATGGTGGTCCAAGGCAAGAGATGTAAAAGGGCAATATTTACTTAAATATATATACCAGTTTGGTAAGATTCTTCAATATGTCACTTGATTTGATATAAACAATCTGTTGCTCAAAAAATAATTTTCGGGGTATGGTTTTCCTTTAATAGTGCTGTTCCAGAAGAATTGAATGCACTGAAATCCATTTCTCAAAAGAGCAAACAGATTTTTTTATATTTCATTTTGAAATCTGACATGGGGCTAGACATATTGTCAGTTTCCCAGCTGCACCCAGTCATGTGCTCTGATAAATTTAAATCACTCTTTACTGCTGTACCGCAAGTTGGAGTGATATCACCCCCTCCCTTCCCCCCACCCAGCAGCCTAACAACAGAACAATGGGAAGGTAACCAGATAACAGCTCCCTAACACAAGATAACAGCTGCCTGGTAGATCTAAGAACAACACTCAATAGTAAAACCCATGTCCCACTGTGTACTATTCAGTTACATTGAGAAGGAAAAACAACAGCCTGCCAGAAAGCAGTTCCCTCCTAAAGTGCTGGCACAAGTCACATGAATAGGGGCAGCTGGGAAATTGACAAAATGGCTAGCCCCATGTCAGATTTCAAAACTGAATATAAAAAAATCTGTTTGCTCTTTTGAGAAATGGATTTCAGTGCAGAGGTCTACTGGAGCAGCACTATTAACTGATGCGCTTTGAAAAAAAACATGTTTTCCCATGACAGTTTCCCTTTAAGACAGAGGAAACGCCCGGTGATCTTACCCCATTGGGGATGTCAATGTTCCCGTTGCCTTCTGCAGAATTTTTACCGAGTTCATTATCCATAAGTATCAGCTCAACAACATTGTCCGATTCTTGTGGTTTTAAGAGGTTTGCAAGTTCATGCTCCGGCTGTCCTTGCATGGAGTGAGCCACGTTTAAGTTATTCATCACAGACTCCGAGTTCAGATCTATTCCCCCATTTGTTTGCCTTGGACTAAAGAGCGGACCCGTTATATCATTAAGAGGACTGTCTTCCAAGCCGTGCGTGGGTCGATTCAGCGCCTTGTCCGTAAGATGATGCTGGAGATCTACGGACTGCTGAACAAGCAAATCATCATTGTTATTCTGATAATTCGGTTCAACAGTGGCCTCCGGATCATATATATTTAGTCCTTCAGGAGGGTGAACATGGGTCGGCTGCTGCTGCTGCTGCCATTTTTGTTCTATGTAAGTATTTCTGCTGTACTGGCTGCTCGAGGAGGGCCCTGAAGGATGACGGATATGTTGAAAGAACTGCTGAACGGGTGGCTGGAGTATTCTTGGGCCTCCTGGAGCTTGGGTGACCATTACCGGCACGGTTACTTTGTAAAGTTGACCTTAAAAATATAAAAAGAAGACATTTTTGTACGTTTTCCTCTTTCAGCCAGGGCCGCCATTACAACAAAATTTTCGGGGCCCCCTGGGCCCCGCCCACCCTAGCACCAAAGCCCCATATCCCTGCCCACTCCACATCAAAGTTAAAAGACCACACAGACATCAGCGCTAAAAACGTAACCCCCCCAAGGCTCCCTTATAAGTTAAAAAAAAATTGGCGGCAGGCCCCCCCCATTTAAAAAAAAAAAGGTGTTTTAAAAAATTGGTTGTCAGGGCTCCCGAGAAGTTAAAAAGAAAATTGGGGCCCCATAAAAAAAATTTCTTTTCAAAAATTGGTGGTCAGGCCCCCGGACAAGTAAAAAAAAAAAATTGGGCCCCAAAAAATTATTTTTTAAAAAAATTGGTGGTCAGGGCCCCCCCAACAAGTTAAAAAAAAAAATTGGGGCCCCAAAAAAATATTTAAAAAAAAAAATTAGTGCAGGGGCCTAAAGAGTATTATTGGTGGCTAGAGGATAAAAAAAAAAAAAAAAATCCACATTGGTGTCAGTAGAATTGAACTCGTGGCTTCAGGACTTCAGTTATAGCTGTTTTAGTGACTTCAGGTATTTTCGGCGCTTCAGGACTTCACGTATCGGCTCCTTTCGTGACTTCGGGTATTTTCGGCGCTTCAGGACCTCGCAAACATTCGGCACTTCCGCATTCTGCGCAGGACTTCAGCGGGAGGTGAGCGCTCGCTGCTGCGCTCGCAAGGGGGCTCTTTGAATATTGCAGCGCTGCCCGGACCCCACTTCAGCCCCGGGACACTTGTCCCCCCTGTCCCCCCCTGATGGCGGCCCTGCTTTCAGCCAGTGAGCCCGGTTGTGGCTCAACTCCTGTTTTGTATCCTTCAAACAACGCACAGTGACCAGAGGAGTTTCCAATAAAAAGATCTGCCGATTATTAAAACTTTAAAATGAGCCGGAAAAAATATATTCTTAAAGGGGTGGTTCACCTTCAAGTTAACTTTTAGTTTATTGTAGAAGGGTCAATTCTAAGAAACTTTTCAATTGGTCTTCATTGTTTATTTTTCATAGTTTTTTTTAATGATTTGCAATTTTCTTCTGTTTCTTTCCAGCTTTCAAATGGGGGTCACTGACCCCATCTAAAAACAAATGCTCTGTAAGGCTACAAATGTATTGTTATTGTTACTTTTTATTACTTATCATTCTATTCAGTCCCTCTCCTATTCATATTCCAGTCTCTTATTCAAATCAATGCAGGGTTGCTAGGGGAATTTGTACCATAGAAACCAAATTGCTGACACTGCAAACTGGAGAGCTGCTGAATAAAAAGCTCAATAATTATAAAACCACAAACAATAAAAAATGAAAACCAATTGCAAATTGTTTCAGAATATCACTCTCTGTATCATACGTATTCCATTTCCTTATTCAAATCAGTGCATGGTTGCTAGGGTAATTTGGATTCTAGCAACTATATTGCTGAAATTACAAACTGTAGGGCTGCTGAATAAAAAGCTAAATAAATCAAAAACCAGAAATAATAAAAAAATTAAAACCAATTGCAAATTGTCTCAGAATATCACTCTCTGTATCATACTTATTCCATTTCCTTATTCAAATCAGTGCATGGTTGCTAGGGTAATTTGGATTCTAGCAACCAAATTACAAACTAGAGAGCTGCTGAATAAAAAGCTAAATAATTATAAAACCACAAACAATAAAAAATGAAAACCAATTGCAAATTGTCTCAGAATATCACTCTCTACATTATACTAAAAGTTAACTCAAAGGTGAACGACCCCTTTAAGTAGGGGGCGCTTTATAACAGTCTTTAAAGAAAACAGTCTATGTAGAAAAAAAAAACCCCAAGTTTCAATTAAAGAGAGTGTGGTCCCAGCATATCTCGAACAAGGATAATCTTATGAAACAATGAATTGATGGGGGGCTGCCAAGCCAGGAGGACGCATTCCCCTTGTGTAAAATCTTCATAAACAATTTATTCATTGTAAATAAAATTTACTTACAATACTTGCAGGTTTTCGTTCACTCTTCAGGGTTAAAAAACGAAATAAATATAATGCCTCTTAACATAAATATTTCTAGAGGCAGAAAAGACACTCCGCTATGCAGCAGCGGTTTCCCCTCGTTGAAGATTCAGGGCATCGGAGTTCTCAGGTCTCATCTTCTTCTCTTCGGAGATCTTCGGGGGTCTTCTTCCTCCACAGCACTGAGGAACTTCCTTTGACTTGTGCATTTGGAAATCAACCGGATTGGTCGCAAATGGTGGCACATAAGCATTTCCCAAATTGAGGCAACAGGTGCCATTTTACTTGTGGGCAAAATTCACCTGACTGATGGTAATCGGAGTAATATTTCTATGGAATCTACTGGGCGACTGATACCACTGCTGGGTAGTAGAGCGTCTTTTCTGCCTCTAGAAATGTTTAGGTCATGAGTCGTTATGTTTATTTTTTATAGGGATGCGCCAAATCCAGGATTCGGTTGGGGATTCGGCCTTTTTCAGCAGGATTCGGATTCTGCCTGGCCGAACCAAAACCTAATCCTAATTTGCATATGCAAATTAGGGCCGGGGAGGGAAATCACGTGATTTTTTTTGCACAAAAAAAGTAAAAAATATGTTCCCCTTTCCACCCCTAATTTGCATATGCAAATTAGGGTTCGGATTCGGATCGGGATTCTGCCAAATATTTCGGGAAGGATTCGGCCGAATCCTAAATAATGGATTTGGTGCATCCCTAATCTAAACCCTGATGAAGTCACCTTGAGTGATGAAACGCGTTGGTATTGGGACTTGAATCTTCTGAAAACACGGATGGAAATCGAATCTTCCAGTTGTGTTATTATAGGATATCGATGCCTGCAAATCTTGTAAGTGCATTTTATTTACAATTCATAAATTGTTTATGAAGATTTTACACGAGGGGAGCGAGTCCTGATTATTTTTAAACGAGGCACATTAGTTATCCTGATCAACCACCATTTTGCAAAGCGTATTCATCAATGGGTGAATATGTCTTTAAAAATCCCATAGAAATGAATGGAGAGCTGTGGAATTTCCCTCTAGTGGCGGAACTTCACTCTTTGATGAATCTACCCCAAAGTCTCTCAATGTCCTTAATGTCATTTGGTGAACACCTCAAATAACACTCAGTTGGCTAAAAGTGCCCATAAACGACGATCCGCTCGTTTGGTGAGCTCATCCGAAAGATCTGAAAACTCGCCAGCGTTGGCTTCGCTAGCGTTCGCCGCACTTCGCCTGGCGCTACGCAAATTCACTAAAGTGCGAACTTACGATCAGGTCGGCGAACGGTAGAGTAGTTGCGCTAGTGTTACTTCGCCAGGCAAAGCGCTGTTGTAGGGGGGGAAGAAGGGGAACCCCCCCAAAAAATACGATCTTTTTCACACTATCTCCCTCCAATAGTAAAACGCGCCAGGTTTTTTTCAACCTCCTATCTATTGTATTAAACTTCTCCAGGTCTGACCAGGCGAAGTAAAGTCTAGCGTAAGAGGTAACGTTCAGAAAAATGTTGATCTTAGTGAATTTGCGTAATTAAGATCCTTCGTCAGTGCGCAACTTCACCTGGCGTAAGGGTGCAAAGTTGAGCATGTCTATCTACTTCGCTAGCAAAAATTCGCCAGAGCCGGTGTTAGTGAATTTGCGAAATGACGTCAAGCTGGCGAATTAGCGCTAGACGCTTCGCGCTTTAGTGAATTTGGGCCTATATATATTTAATCAAATTAGTTGAACAAAGCCAACGTATTGAGCGTAACTTGGCACTCAGTGAATACACTTACCAGAGGCAGTTTGCACAGTCATTCCAGCTGGAAGATGAATCGGGTAAGTGATACCCGCCGGAAGAGAAAATGCAGTGTTCGATCCAGAAGTGCCCTGAAAAATAACAACACAAAGCATCAAATTTATTTTTCCAATAACGTTGTTGCAGTTCAAGGGAGAGTTCACCTTCACAAAATATATCACTTTCAAAAAAGTTTTTTTTTTTTTTTTTTATGGTGAGCTTATTTTATTTCTTACACTTTTTTTTCCCTAAAATTTGAGTTGAAGTCAGTTAAAAAATTTCTCAGCAGCAGCGAAACTAGTCAGGCGATTAAATCACTTCCAGGTTCAGTGTGAGTGGAGAGACAAGGAGAGGGAATGCTGGCTACCTGATCTCTTATGGACTGAACATCAAAATCACTTAAAGGGATACTGTCATGGGAAACCATGTCTTTTTCAAAACACATCAGTTAATAGTGCTGCTCCAGTAGAATTCTGCACTGAAATCCTTTTCTCAAAAGAGCAAACAGATTTTTTTATATTTCATTTTGAAATCTGACATGGGGCAAGACATTTTGTCAGTTTCCCAGTTGCCTCTGGTCATGTGACTTGTGCCAGCACTTTAGGAGGGAACTGCTTTCTGGCAGGCTGTTGTTTCTCCTACTCAATGTAACTGAATGTGTCTCAGTGGGACATGGGTTTTACTATTGAGTGTTGTTCTTAGATCTACCAGGCAGCTGTTATCTTGTGTTAGGGAGCTGTTATCTGGTTACCTTCCCATTGTTCTGTTGTTAGGCTGCTGGGGAAGGGAGGGGGTGATATAACTCCAACTTGCAGTACAGCAGTAAAGAGTGATTGAAGTTTATCAGAGCACAAGTCACATGACTCGAGGCAGCTGGGAAATTGACAAAATGTCTAGCCCCCATGTCAGATTTCAAAATGAAATATAAAAAAATGTCTTTGCTCTTTTGAGAAATGGATTTCAATGCAGAATTCTGCTGGAGCAGCACTATTAACTGATACAATTTTCCATTACAGGATGCCTTTAAATGTTGGGAGCGAGAAATGATTGTTTTAAAGCACAGTGTAAGTGCATTACTTTTAAGATTTTTAAGTAATAAAAGATTTTTTACCCTATGAGGGACACACCTCTGTTTTAATCTATTGATAGATTGCCGCGAAGGATTGTGGGAAACAAGTTCATTTATTGACACGCATCTAAAAACGTGCAATCTTGTTAGTAGGAGATTCGGCTGATGGAATTGGTGCTGTCTGTTTTGGGCAAATAAGATACTGCATGATTGAAATCTTCATATTGTAGCCCCGCTCTGGCCTCTATTAAGGATTTACACAGCAAGTTAGGTTGAAAAAAAGACACACGTCAATGAAGTTAAACCTTTCAGCTAGTTGATCCAGAGGAAGGCAAAAAAAAACCCATCTGAGGCCTCTCAAATACGCCTCAGAGGGGGGGGGGGGAGTTTTAACGGTTTAAAGGGTAACTTAACCCAAACTTTTTAAGACACACATTTGATCTGTCACCAATGGTGACTTGATTATTTTATAACATACTACACTGTATGCACTTTTCTGTTGTTTACACCCCCCATTAGCCGTGCGGCGCTGGCTATTTCGTTGGACATTTTGTATTGCTACTTGAAGAGATTGTATCTGGACTGGCAGGGGGGGAAAGGCTGAAGATTTAGCAATCTAATAATCTGTGACAGGCATCGGCGAAAACCCAGTAACTAATGTAACATTTACACCAGTCGCTCTGTGTCAGTGGTTAGCAAAGCTACAGGAACATGTTACAAAGACAAGGAAAGGCAGATTCCCTTTGGGTTGGCAAAATATTAGGGACCCCCTCCCCAGTCAATAAAAAAGTTACATTTCCTGCAAGGGCTAGTGCTCATTTATACAAAAATGGATCGGCCAGGTTTAAATACTTCAATGCAAAAGTCCAAGCCTGGGAATAAGGTAAGATGCAGGTGATTCACTGATAAGTGCTTATCATTATGCCACCCTCCCAGTGAATTAGCCTTTACTTGACCTTTAAATAGGGGCTGAAGCTGCTGATCAACATATAAGCCAATGTATCCTATTATAATTTGCCTTACTGAGCTGCTACTGGCTCAGTTTGTTTGTTTTTTTTTTTT
>CM044439.1:5554824-5570536 GCA_024363595.1 Xenopus borealis
ATAGGGTTAGGTTCAGATGCGGGTGTTGCCCGATAGGGTTAGGTTCAGATGTGGGTGTTGCCTGATAGGGTCAGATGTGGGTGTTGCCCGATAGGGTTAGGGTCAGATGCGGGTGGTGTCTGATCAGAATAGGGATGGATGCAGGTGTTGCCAAATCGGGTTAGCAGAGGCGGACCTTGACGGGTGGGCTCCCTAGGCGACCCAGCCAGTTCACCCCCCAGCACTTGCATATGTGTATGCTCAGAATCAGCACTTGGGTGTGCATGCGCATCAGTTCGTGCGTGTGCAGGGCATCAGCGTGTGCATGCACGCCAGCAGCGCTCAGGTTCGCATACGCAGTATTACTCACTGACAGCTTTGAAGGGCGCAACCGCTGAAGTATAGTGCCAGGTGCAGACAAGGGGTAGGCAGAAGAGATAGCTGCCCAGCGCCCCCCAATTGTTGCGCCCTAGGCAGCTGCCTCTTCTGCCTACCCCTATTTCCGGCCCTGCGGGTTAGATTTGGGTGTGGGTCGAATTTTAGTCAAACCGCATATCGCTACTGTTTCACCATCCTTAAGGGCTCTTACACACGAGCGTTTTTACCTGCGCTCCCCTGCGGCTGAACGCGCCAAAACGGAACGCAGAGGAGCGCAGGTAAAAACGCTCGTGTGTAAGAGCCCTAAAGGACAACTCAACCCACTTTCTAATAAAAACCCCTACTCTCCACAGTCCCCCTGCTACCTCCCACAGGAGTTGCCACAGATTACAAAAGCACTGAAAGAAGTGGCTGAAGATGGCCCCCATGAACTCCACTGTGCTGACTCTGCAACAAGGGGTAATAACCGGCCTAGGGGTATTTACTTGTGGTAACTCTTGTGTGGGGGGGAAACAGGGTTGCCACCTTTTCCTGTGACTGAACCCGGACAGAGGACGGGCCCGTGACGTGGATGGGCGGAGCTATGACGACGCGGTCGATGATTGGCCAATCGCTGCATCAATCAAGCTAATCCCGCCCGGTTTTCCTTATTTGGAAAACCGGGCAGGAAGTATTGACCCGGGCAGCCCTTCAAAATACCGGGATGTCCGAGTCAAAACCGGACAGGTGGCAACCCTAGGGGGAAATTGGAGCGTAGGGATTTTTATTAGAAGGGGGGCTGTTCGCCTTTAAAATTAATTATAAGGTGTACGACCCCTTTAAAGAAAGGTTCTTTGTAAAATGGGGAAAATAAACTTTATGTGGCTGCCTAGTAGTGATGTGCGGTTCTGGCTTTTCCCGACCCGCACCCGTCCTCCCTCCACCCTGAGCCTGACTTCTGGCATCCCTTTATAGACCCGCCCCGCTGATGACATCACAAAAGGGGCAGGGCGAGCAGGAGCGAGACTATAAAGCCGACAGTTGAAGGTTGCGGGTGGGGAGAGCAGGAGTAAGAGCTCAACCTGTAACCCACCCACCACTCACAAAGGGGGGTGCAGTGGCAGAACTACCGGGGTTGCAATTGTACCAGGGTCCGCACCCCCTGCAGGCCCACTGGTAGTTTGCACCCGCTTTTAACAAGCGCTTCCAGAGCGCCACGCTCTTTTATAAAATTGGTTTCGGAGGGGGCGGGCCTGGGTGCACGGTCTGCACCAGGGCCCGCCCCTCTATTGTTACCTTACTGGGGGGGGGGGTGCAAACACAACAGACCTGCGGGCATAGGGCCGGCCGCACATCACTACTGCCTAGAGAATGGCCCCCAGTGTTATACCGGGGTCAGTTTGGGTCTGAGGAAATGTTAGCAGATCTAAGTTGCTCGTTACTGCACGTTCCTTCCCATAGGAGCCGCAGTCTAAAGAGAGAGGATAACTGAGATTAAGTCCATAACCCTGAGGTGTAAGCACACAAAACATTCAGAACATAATATAAATGGATCCCATGCTATACACAAGGTGCCACTTAGCTGCCTCCACACAGGGAAGCAATTTGCCTATTTAGAGAAACGGTGAATAATGTCGGATTTATATTCCTCGTTATCTGATCTCGACTTCCCATCTCGGCATTGACTCTGCTGAGAATTCCCTGGTTCAGCCACCAAAGTGCTTATTTCATCCCTCAGACAACAGAAATAGTGGAGATGTGTTTCAGCACATCTGAAATTGAAGTTCTCAACTCCGATGATATTACATCCAGTGGATGGCGGGGAGCTTATTTGGCACTTTGCTTCTCTTGTGGGAGCACCTACATTTATAAAAAAAAAGATTCATTTCCCGAGCATTCGGCAATATCACAGCAAGTGAAAGGGGCATTGATTCAGAGTTCACTGCCGCTGGATTAAATGAATCATGTGGAAAAGATAGATTTTAGATCATTTTCAAATTCAAAAGTAAACGTTGGGATGTTGGAATTTATAAAATAATTCGTGCCGTCTTTAAGCAGGTTCTGGGCAGGCTTCATACCTCATTCTGCTCAGTCTATGGAAGCGCAGCTCATTTTATCATCTGAAGGCATAGAACCTATTATCCAGAATGCTCCGAAGGCATCCTTCTGTAATTTGTATCTGCATCCATTACGTCTATTCGAAATTCATATAAACATTAAATAAACCCAGAATTGTTTTGCCTCCAATAAGGATTAATTATATCTTAGTTGGGATCAAATACAAACCACTGTTTTATTATTACACAGAAAATTGTTTTTAAACATATGAATAAAATGAAATCTATGGAAAACAGACTGCTTGTAATTCTGAGCTTTTTGGGTAATGGGTACCCAGATAAGCATATGCAAATTAGGGACTGAAAAAAAGTGGAAAAAATATTTTCCATATAACAACTTGTTTTGTGACAGAAAGTTACGCGATTTCTCTTCCTGCCCCTAAATTTGCACATGCAAATTTGGACTCGGTTCGGGCGAATCCAAATCCTGCTGAAAAAGGCCGAATCCTTTGATTCGTTGCATGTCTAGAGTTTATTCGATGTAGAAAAAACCTCACAAATTCGACCTATGGTAAATAAACATGAAATAACCCCAATAGGCTGGTTTTGCTTCCAATAAGGATTAATTATATCTTAGTTGGGATCAAGTACAAGCGAATGTTTTATTATTACAGGTATGGGACCTGTCATCCAGAATGCTCAAGACCGAGGGTTGTCCAGATAATGGATCTTTCCATAATTTGGATCTTCATACCTTAAGTCTACCAGAAAATCATATAAACATGAAATAAACCCAATAGGCTGGTTTTGCCTCCAATAAGGATTAATTATATCTTAGTTGGGATCAAGTACAAGCTACTGTTTTATTATTACACAGAAAAAGGAAATCATTTTTAGAAATTTTTAATAATTTGGATACAACGGAGTCTATGGAAGACGGCCTTCCTTTGATTCAGAGCTTTCTGGATAATGGATCCCATTCCTGTGCCATGTTAATAAATGAGCCCCAATGGGGCAGTTTATATTACAATTACTGTGCCAGCTATGGCAGAAAAGAGGAAGCACAACGGGGATTTCTTTAGCATTATATCGTTTGCAATTGATGAGGTAAGCTTCACCCTCGGAGGTAGGGTTGCCACCATTTCCTGTGGCTGAATCCGGACAGGGGGCGGGGCCCGTGACGTTGGTGGGCGGGCCCATGACGTCATGGGGTGGGGCTATGATGACGCGATCACCGATTGGCCGATCGCTGTGTCAATCAAGCTAATCCCGCCCAGTTTTCCTTATTTGGAAAACCGGGCAGGAAGTATTGACCCGGGCAGCCCTTCAAAATACCGGGCAATATCTTACCTGTGATAATTGCCAAAGAGTCTCTAGTCTAGGCAGCAGGGGGGGGGGTTAGATTTTTATCTCTCGGTGCTAATTACTGGGCTTATTACTGGACCGATTTGCCCTTTTGAATGTAATACTACAAATAAGAGTGAGAAAGCATTCCATTCCCCCGAAGCCGCATCTGATCTTGATTCTGTCGGAGCAGATCTTGCAGCTCAACGTGTAGCCCAATCAAGCAGAGTCAGGCAGAAAACACTTATATGTTATATATTCTTATTATATACATCAGGGATGTCCAACGCGGAGCTCCCAGCATCCCCACTGCCAGCCAAAGGCCAAGCAGCAGCTGGAGGACTGTGCGTTCTTTACATTGTTATTTATGGGCATCGCTCCTGTTATTAATATACGTCCTGAAATATACACAAAGGCAAAGCGCAGCTCTGAAACCAAGGTTCTTTATGCGGAAGGTAAGCGTCATCCTTTATTGGGAAAAATATGTCTGCTGGTGTTCTAGACAATGACACAAATAAAGGAATTATATACACTTCTTGTTACAAAAACAAGTATAAGGTGTAATTACATATAATTATGCTTTGCACAACCCGTGATGGCATTTTTAGGTCAATTCTTCGAATCATTTAAAATAAACCTGTATAAAAGGGAATTGAATATAAGTATACAGTGCCCTCTTGTGTTTAACGTTATAATCATCATTCGGAAACAGCACCTATACACTGAGAGGGGTATGGGACCCGTTATCCAGAACGCTCGGGACCTGAGGTTTTCTGGAGACTGGATCTTTCTGTAATTTGGATCTTCATACCGTAAGTCTACTAGAAAATCATATAAACAAGAAATAAAGCCAATAGGCCGGTTTTGCCTCCAATAAGGATTAATTATATCTTAGTTGGGATCAAGTACAAGCTACTGATTTATTATTATAGGTATGGGACCTGTTATCCAGAATGCTCAGGATATGGGGTTTTCTGGATAAGGAATCTTTCCACAATTTGGATCTTCACAACTTAAGTCTACTAGAAAATCATATAAACAAGAAATAAAGCCAATAGGCCGGTTTTGCCTCCAATCCAATAAGGATTAATTATATCTTAGTTGGGATCAAGTATGGGACCTGTTATCCAGAATGCTCAGGACCTGGGGTCTTTTGGATAACAGATCTTTCCATAATTTGGATCTTCATACCTTAAGTCTATTAGAAAATCATATAAACATGAAATAAACCCAATAGGCTGGTTTTGCTTCCAATAAGGATTAATTCTATCTTAGTTGGGATCAAGTACATTTATTATTATTTTGATAAAATGGAGTCTATGGAGCTAATTTGGAGCTTTCTGGATAATGGATCCCATACCTGTATTTACTAAACCTTGATTTTTTTGGTCGACATTTGGGGAGAACAAAAAATTATAATTTTTAGAGATTATACCCTGAACTGCTAAAAGTCTGAATCAGAAAATCCACCATCTCAAACCTGCCGATGTCATGTACACGTCAATGGTAGATGTCCCTTTTACAATCTCTGATCTGCTCTGGGTTTTGTCCAATAGTCAAAATAATTCAGGGTTTTTGGGTGCTAACCTGAATAGACTGAGAGATTCAAACATCAGATCCAAAAAATCCGTATGATTCGAGTTTTTGCTCAGTTTTATCAAAACTTTTCCCACTCTGATTTTCTTAAAGGGCAAGGAATGTGTAAAATAGAATAAGGGTAGAAATGGTGTATTTTGTATACTAAACATAAACATGAACTTACTGCACCACAAGCCTAATCAAACAAATGATTTATGCTTTCAAAGTTGGCCACAGGGGGCTGTCATCTTGTAACTTTGTTATACATCTTTGCAAGACCAAGACTGTGCACATGCTCAGTGTGATCTAGGCTAAGCTTAGGGATCGTCATAAATGATCAAAAAACAAAGCTGCTTGAGTTCTGCATGGCTGGTAAGTAAGGCAGGGGCTCTACCTGCTGTTCATAAGTATGATTGTTTCCCTGCCAGAAGTTAGGGACCGTCTGACAGTTCCTATCCACAGCACTAAATGAAGGGAGAATTTCACTGTATACAGTCAGGTTTCTTATAAAAATGGTACACATTTTTAAACTAAAGTATATTGGAGATAGATTTCTTTTTCATTAAAGAAAGTAAAAATGGGATTTTATTTCTTTGCCTTTCCTTGCCCTTTAAATGTATTTTATTGATAAATGGCCGAGCTTGGTTTAATAAAAAGATGACATAAATTTGAGTTTTAATGAATCAACCAGAGGGGCCAAGGTGTTTGTAGAGTATAAAATGATTGGTAATATAAAAGTGGAGTATTTTTCATTTAAAATTAGTGTGTCTGACTTGCACGGAGAATTCTGCCTACATGGAAGCAGTGGCCCCAGAGCTGAAAGTGATGCCACACTGCTTTTCATTGTTTATATAGTGCCAATATATTCCACACTGATACCGACAGCTCATCGTGCAATCTCTTCAGGATCTTTTCTGCACACAAGGGCGACCTCCAATCTCATAAAGCATTGCTGCCCATCATCTTTACACATTCCCAAGCCGCTATACAACTAAATCCATGGTATATTAAAACTATTATCTCGTACAAGTCTATGGAGTACTAGAGAAGGCAGGGGGCAGTAAAAATACCATCCAAGGGATTGGGTTGTGGGGCTCAACTCTAAACCTTCTGGCCTCCGCTGGCCATAGACGTTCTAATTACGATTTTTCCTGGAAAAGATCCTACAAAGACAAGTGTAATGCTGAATCTTCCAGGATTGTACCTGTATCTGACGATTCAGCACTAGCAACCCTGTTCTGTTCAAAGGCGACTGATCAAAATTTTCCTGCCAGCTCAATCGACGAGCTGCGAGATATCCAAGTCTTCTGTATATATATCAACTCGTCTCCCACCATACATACACCGAATAGCATCTAAATATGTGGTTTCCTACGATATTATCAGTGTGTCTATGGCCACCTTAATAACAGTTATTTTTAACTGTGCAATGACTTATTTCACTGCTAGAGGGGGACCGATCTGGCATTTAGAATGTTGCATTCTATAGTATATATACCTGTTATTATATAAGCTTCAATTCCAGAGCGTTGGTAAGGTTAATGAATTTAGAGTTAACCAAAACAGGGCATGAAACATAATGTAAACCTTATCACAAGCTCTGCAATAGGGATATGGAAGTCAACAAAAAGTCAACCTGCCTGCTCCCAATCCGCAACTGACCCGAACCCGCCCAGCTCTTTTATCTATAGGCCCACACCTGACCCGCCCATCACTAACATCATGAAAGGGGGCAGGGCATATGTGCACCTATAAATAGAAGCTGCAGGAAGAAGAAGCCGGCATACGAAGGTTGATGGTGGGGAGAGGGGAAGCAAGAGCCTAACGCAAACCGATCCGCAACCTGAAAGCTGTGTGCGGAAGTTGTCCCAAACCCACCTGACCCGTGGTTAACCCAAGTGTTTTGGCCCGGCCCACACATCACTTCTTTGCGAAACAATGGCCTGTAAAGTAGGGTGGCAAAAAATAAGTCGTAACTCAAAAAGAGCTATGTCAAAGCATGGCTGGGGTTTGGGTTTGGAAAAAGCATCACCAAGACCAACTGCAACATGCAAAAATGTTTTGTGGTCATATGAGACCAAGTGCAAGCAATATGTATGAAACCAATATATATATATATATATTATATATATAATAATGTTATAATACGAAGAAACGCGGATGGTGCAGAATACATGTAAAAATTCTGCAACGCAGAAAAAAATCTGAGTCTTGGGAGAAAGTGTATCATTCAGCAGTACAACGATAATAGAATTATTCCAAATGCAAGTCCAAGATAACCTTGCACTGAATGTTTTGCAGTGTCTCAAAGTCCTGAGCCGGATCCAGCTGAGACTCCGTTGGTACTGTTAAAAAATTCAATGAAAATGTAAATGTGTTATTTGGCTAATCTGAGCAACATTGAGAGCTCCAGGTAGAATAGGCTAAAACTAATCCATGAACAGTGTGCAAAACTGCCCTGTATTTACCCCAAAAACTATTGACTCGGGGTGAATATTTAGGCAACCAGTTCACTTTTTGATCATTTTTGCCACAATAGAAATATTTTATGCACTTTCAAACTATAATGAAAAGGTGCAAATCCTATTGAAATCCATTTAAATTTTAAAGTTGAATGTGAAAAATTAAAACAGGGCTTTAATTTAATTGATATAGCTTTAATTTGGGTTTATGTGGGTCCCAGAAGCTTGCATGGGTGATTATTTGAGATGATGGATCTGAATCCCTAAAACCATCACACACCCAGGTTGAGGATATCCTTAGCTGGCGAGTTTCAAGCCAGATCCATGGTTAGAGTTTGTGTTATCCTATGTATAGAGATAGATTTGGGGCCCTGGATAACCCCACTTACTAGGGCTGTGGTGTATCAAAAATGTCGGGGAGGAAAAAGTAGCCCCCTATTTACATATATGTATGGGAGGAATTCCACTGTCAAAAATCCTAGCGCAAAAGATTTTCCCAACAATTACAGCACATTTTATGCCCATTATTAAACTTATTAAATCACGGCAGTAAAACCCTAACATCGAATAAATAATATGATGAATAGATGAATGAAATACATTTTGAAATTCATGAAATGCAGTCACAAAGGGTCCATGGAGTGAATACATTTGACCACCTCATCCTCGCATTCTTGATGGATAAATTCATGAAATGCATGATGACCAAAATCATGGAAATTCATAATAAATCCACACCTTTTATGGAATTTATAACTGTATTATCCCAACACATAATCCCATACTTTATTACATATGCAACACACCATCTTTAATATGCATTAACAGGATTGATCACCTAGACCAAAGGATGTTAGAAAGGACTGAACCTCTGCAATGGGCGCCTCCCGACAGTCGTTCATTAATGACGGCGATTGTATCCAAATATGGGAATGAGCGAACAAGACATATATGGAAGGTAGTTGCTTAGAATTCTTTAACTTTCAATCTAAAATTCTAACAATCCCAAGAAGAGTAGCCTACCCATTGGATGTGCAATTATTGCAGTTTGTGGCTAAATCGGCATGAGCTGGGGACACCTGCCCTCACACTTGTACCTTAGTGAGGCTATATTATTACCGTTACTTGAATGGGTTAAGTTTGAACGAGTGTTATAGTCATGAATTTATTCACTCCATGAACTCATTTATGTACTATGTATTTGATGTTTCACCAGTGTGACTTAATCAGTTGCATTCTTGGGCCCTATGTTCCATGGAGACCTTAGGAAGGGGGGGGGGAGAATTTGAGAAAAGAAGGGAATGGAAGAAAGCATGGGTGGTGTGAGCATAAAAGAGCAATAGAGGGTTGGAAGGATGGGAGAAGTGGAAGAGGGTTGTAAGTGGAAGATCAGTCCAAGATGAAGTGGGGTGGTAGTACAGAAGAGAACATTTAGGGGCCAATTCACTAAGATGCGCAAATTCGCTTGCTTTGGCTTTGCTAGCGTGCAAATTTTCGCCAGCTCTACACAAATTCACTTAAGTGCGAATTTACGCTCAGGTCGGCTAACGGTAGCGTTAGTTGTAGGCAGAGCGAAGGTCTAGCGTAAGTCGTAATGTAGAGGAAAATGTTCATCTTAGTGAATTTGCGAAGTTAGGATCCTTCGTCAGTGCGCAACTTTGCCTGGTGTAAGGGTGCGAAGTTGCGCAAGTCTATCTACTTCGCTAGCGAAAATTCGCCAGAGTCCATGTTAGGGAATTTGCGAAGTTGCGAAATGACGTCAGGCTGGCAAATTAGCGCTAGCGTTAGATGCTTCGCGTTTTAGTGAATCTGCCCCTAAGGGTCTGGAGAAAAAGATATTAGAATTGCAAATAAAGGGGGGTTTGATTCAGAAAATTATTTTTTGGGAGGGAACCTAAGCGGACCTGGGATTTAAGAATTGTGAGAAATTGGCCAAATTCCAGCTTCGCTCCTTAAAACAGGTACTATCAATTTAGTACAAGGGACTCCATGAAGATAGATCTAAATCTAGCAGCCCAGTGTACGAGGCAAATTCATTTTTCAAGGCCTCCAGATTTACTGCCAACACCTGGGCAAAGCTAGTAGGGCTCCTGATACAGTCCAGCCATAGACATATGTAAATCGCTCATGTCGGCAATTCTCACTTGATACTTTCTACAATATACACCTGATTTCCTTGGCCAAAAATGGGAGACGTTTGACAGAAGAGGAGACCTTTATTGTTTACTGAGGCATTTTAATTCAACAGACATAGTCACGCGAGTCACAATAAAGCAAATGAATCACAGCACCACTTCTGTGGCCACAAAAGAGCTTTATTTGGTCACAGGTGTGATTTTGGGCACACCCTTCTGTGGTCACTGACCCTCCTTTCTATAAAGAATGGAGATTTCTGTGTCCTTCCCCTAGTTCATATAATAGTTCTAGTTTACTTTCCCTGTGTTCTGGGACGTTTGGAAACCTCTTGTTGTCCTGACTAGGGTTGGAGATGGTCCCTATTGACCCTTGTATAGAGTTACTTGGTAATGTGCAGTTGTGATTCTCTTTAATCTCATTCTTCTTTATTGCTCTTCTTCTCAAATTCAATTCATTTTTATCACAATTCAATACCTTTTTCCAAACGTCTCTCCTAGAATATCATCTTTTGTTTTGGTGTTTGCTCCTGTTTTTTGCCATCATTTCTTCATCATTATCCTTTTTCTCTTCCTTCCTACCGTTTTCCTACTTTCCCTCCTCTCTTCTTCTGTTTCCATTCCATCTCCTCTCATATACTGCCTTTCTGTTCTTTGGCTACCAGGAACACCTGCCTGAAATTAACAGGAATCTACTAGCTCAGGAATAGAATCCTGTAGAATGAGCCAACAATGACTTTGTTTTTTGGCTATGCTTTATTTGTAAGTGGACAGGAAATTCTGTAGACATAAAGGCGGTGGAAAATGAAATAAGAGCAGTTCTATTTCTGCCATAATCCATATGTAACCTAGATGTGACACGTGAATTATAGTCCTGCGCGGGTCCATTTTTTGGGACCCATACCCGACCCGTATCCGCAACCCTCATTCTTACCCACTTGGAACCGCAACCTGTCCCGGACCCGCGACCCGCTGACCATCAAGAATCGTGAAGTGCTGTCATTGTAAACCGGAAGTGACATCATCGGAAGTAGCCGCAATCAGAAAAAAAGGAGGCGTAAAACAGGAAGAACTGTCATTGTAAACCGGAAGTGACATCATCGGAAGTAGCCGCGATCAGAAAAAAAGGAGTAAAACAGGAAGTGCTGTCATTGTAAACCGGATGTGACATCATTAGTAGTAGACATGCTCAGAAAAAGGAGTAAAAATCGCTATAGCGAGGATCCGCGACCCGAACCTCAATCCGCCAACTTGCAGAACCTCCGGCCCGCTTCTATACCCGCACCCAGAAATTCTACGGGCAACCCACAGGGTACTGCGGGATTTTGTGAGTAACCCGCGGGTACCCAACCCGCTGCAGGACTCTAACGTGAATGGTGTGGAAATTACCTCACTTTTTATGGAATTTTTTGTGATAGCTGATGGCTTAAATTCTGTTTGTATAAAATGTCAGAAGGCAGTTTTATTGCACATATTAGCTGTCTAAGTCAACTTCAGATTGGCCATGTTTGCAAATTCCTGGGCCCGTGTACACTTATTTCCCATTGTATGGGGCCCTCTTACGGGCTTCCCTGGTCAATGTCGATTTGGGCAGGGTTAACCATTGGATCGAGGACTGCATTGGTTTGTTGATGTGATCCTCGATGCAAGCACCTGTACACTCAAGGTTGTGATCCGACTGGGTCTGCCCAATATGGCCTATCTCAAGGTGTGAATATTGGGGAGAGATCAGCTCGTTTGGTGAGGTGGTAGGTCTCTACATGTATGGCCACCTTAAGTCTTGGTGGTTTGTTCTGCAATTCCTCTGTTGCTATAATGGGGAGCGTGATATGTAAGTGGTGCCTAAGTAGACAGTGCTAATGAGGCATTGCAATGGCCTTGCACGTACACATTCTTAAAGAGATACTGTCATGGGAAAACATGTTTTATTTTCCAAAATGTATCCGTTCATTCTGCTGTTTAAGCAGACTTCTACACTGAATCCATTTCTTCAAAAGAGCAAACTGATTTTTTTATATTTAATTTTGAAATCTGACATGGGGCTTGGCATATTGTCAGTTTCCCAGGTGCTCCTAGTCATGTGACTTGTGCTCTTTCAAACTCTCTTTACAGCTGCACTGAAAGTTGGAGGGAAATCACCCTTTCCCCTTGCCCCCCAGCAGCAGAAAGATGGGAAGGTAACCCTGGTAGATCTAAGAACACTCAATAGTAAAAATCCAGGTCCCATTGCTACCCCATTCAGTTACATTGAGTAGGAGAAACAACAGCCTGCCAGAAAGCAGTTCCATCCTAAAGTGCTGGCTCTTTCTGAAAGCACATGACCAGGCAAAATGACCTGAGATGCACCTACACACCAATATTACAACAAAAAATATATATTTTTTGGTTCAGGAATGACATTTTACATTGTAGAGGGAATTATTTGCAGTGTAATTTAGAAATAAAAACAACATCAGAATCCCTTTAACTTTTACTGGGCTTTCTTTCCCTTGTGTGAGTTATGTGAACAGCCAAGTGTGGGTGACAGAAGGTTACTAAACAATGAAGTATTGAGACTGAAGTGACTGCAAATGAATCCCTGTGAATAATGCTTTCTGTAGGCGCCCGTGATATTGTAGCCTTGTGATTTACTAACACGTAGGTGCAAAATTGTAGCAGCTTGACTGAAAAGTTGCCAGCGGTATGGCACTCGCGGTGCTTCATTTTCCGAAGTCGCCTGAAGTTTCCTCGCCAGGCGACTAATCCTCCCCAAATCTGCCCGTGTGTCACTACCCTAAGCGTTTTAAAGGGAAGGAGACAGGAACATGGGTTTCCACTCGGTACTGAGGTTTCCTTCTGTTCTCCTAACCCCCCACTCATGCAGACGGCTAATTGGCTCCTGATAAAAGTTTGTGCGTCATGTAGATCTGCTGTGATTGGTCAATGGTGATTATGAGATGTCATCCACCACCAGAAAAAGATCTCTCTCTTTCAGGAAACAAAACGGAGGTTCCTACCCACTCACCCCGTATTAATTTGCAGCCGTTTTAACTGTGATTCAGTCAGGACTGTCACTCTTATGGGTCAACTTTATTTTTTTGTGTATGGAATCAGTCATCTGGAAACCTAATATACGGAAAGCTCCTAATTAAGGAAGGCCATCTCCCATAGACTGATTTAAAAATTGTGTAAAAATATTTTCTGTGTAGTAATAAAACAGTCGCTTGAACTTGATCCCAATTAAGAAATAATTAATCCTTATTGGAAGCAAAACCAGCCTATTGGCTTTATTTCATGTTTATATGATTTTCTAGTAGACTTTAAGGTGAATTAAAGCCTAAGTAAAGAAGTGTGTATAAATGTTGTAGATGGTGCAATCCCTTTTATTTTCTTAACTTCTTTTACCCCTATACAGTACTTCATACCAGATCTTTACTTCTTTAAAGGGATGGTTCACCTTTAATTTAACTTTATGTATATTATAGAATGGCTAATTCTAAGCGACCTTTCTTTTGGTCTTCATTATTTTTTATTGTATTGTTTCAAATGGGGGCCACTGATCTCCTCTAAAAGAAAAAAGGCTCTGAAAGGCTACACGTTTTTTTATTGCTACTTTAATGTTCCTCTTTCTATTCAGGCCTTTCCCATTCATATTCCAGTCTCTTATTCAAATCAATGCATGGTTGCTAAGGGAATTTGAACATTAGCAACCAGATGGCTGAAATTGCAAACTGCTGAATAAAAAGCTAAATAACTCAAAATCCACAAATAATAAAAAATGAAAACCAACTGCAGATTGTCTAAGAATATCCCTCTCTACTCATACTAAAATTAATTTGACGATGAATAACCACTTTAACGGGATACTGCCGTTGGAAAACATGTTTTTTTCAAAACACATCAGTTAATAGTGCTGCTCCACCAGAATTCTGCACTGAAATCTAATTCTTAAAAGAGCAAACAGATTTTTTTTATATTAAGTTTTGAAATCTAACATCAGGCTAGACATATTGTCAGTTTCCCAGCTGTCCCCAGTCATTTGACTTGTGCCAGCACTTTAGGATTCTCCTGCTTAATGTAACTGAATTTTACTATTGAGTGTTGTTCTTAGATCTACCAGGCAGCTGTTATCTTGTGTTAGGGAGCTGTTATCTGGTTACCTTCCCATTGTTCTGTTGTTAGGCTGCTGGGGAGGTAGGGTGATATCACTCCAACTGGCAGTACAGCAGTAAAGACCAGGGGTCCCCAACCTTTTTTGCTCATGAGCCACATTTAAATGTAAAAAAGAGTTGGAGAGCAACACAAGCATGAAAAAGTCCATGGGGATGACAAATAAGAGCTCTGATTGGCTTTTTGGTAGCCCCTATATGGACTGGCAGCTACAGGAGAGAATGTTTGGCAGGACATCTGTTTTTTATACAACCAAAACTTGCCTCTAAGCCATTAATTCAAAAATAAGCTCCTTCTTTGGGGAGCAACATCCAAGGGGTTGGAGAGCAACATGTTACTCGCAAGCTACTGGTTGGGGCTCACTGGTAAAGAGTGATTGAAGTTTATCAGAGCACAAGACTAGGGGCAGTTGGGAAACTGACAATATGTCTAGCCCCATGTCGGATTGCAAGGCACTGGAGTGGAGTATGGCTTGATGGGCGGCTGGAGTGATATGAAATGGAGCTCTCCATAGCAACGACTAATTCCTAGGCTTTCTTATTGTCTGTATAGCAATAGAGCTTACATCCATGCCTGACTTAGAATTCCCCAATGGTCCTTTATATAAAGCTGCACAGTGATACAATCACTAATACATATACACGGGGAGACTCTGTTCACTTAAATACTATAATAAACTCCTATTACTATTGCCAAAGGTCAGCCTTACACTCCAATCAGCGTGAATACAAATATGAGATACAGCGAATCTCCGGAGAACAGACGCCGGAGCATTTCCCTGATAGTAATGATTGACTCTCAGCATCTGCCTCTCCTTTAATATTCATGCTAATGGCAAGCTGTCATTGAGAATGCACATTGTAATTGATAAATGGGCCCGCTATAGTATTATTGTCATAATGGATAATTCAATGCCTCATTTTCCCCAACTTATTCTAATGGCTGGGGATAATATCTACATATCAAGAAAAACAAGTCAATTGCACATTTTAATTCAATGGCAGCTACTCGCAATGTAGTTATAGGCAATTGGGAACTGGCAATTGGAAGAAGGGGGGGGGGACGTCTAATAGGAGCAGCCAAGGAATGCTGCGGAAAGGGTGGAGTGTAGCTACGTATAATGGGTTCTCTATGAATCAGGTATGTAATCCAGAAACCCGTTCTAAAGAAAGTTCCCGGTTATGGAAAGGCTGTGTCCCATAGACTCCATTATAATAAATCCTTGTTCCCAACTAAGATAGAATTAATTCTTCCTGGAAGCAAAACCAGCCTATTGGGTTTATTTAATGTTACCATGATTTTCTAGTAGACTTAAGGTATGAAGATCCCAATTACAGAAAGATCTGTTACCTGGAAACCCCCTGAGCATTCTGGATAACCAGTCCCACACCTGTGCAATGCAGAAGTGTGAGATGCAGCATCACTATAATTGTGATTTTGCTACAACTAAAGCTCAAAAAGACTCTGCAAATGTTTTATTTTGTATATTAAACTTACGGCACCAGCCCAGACCTTCAATAGTCAGAATAGTCAACAATCAGCATGGCTTTATGGAGGATAGGTCATCAGCATGGCTTTATGGAGGATAGGTCAGCAGCATGGCTTTATGGAGGATAGGTCATCAGCATGGCTTTATGGAGGATAGGTCATCAGC
>CM044439.1:5575818-5594053 GCA_024363595.1 Xenopus borealis
AATACAGGGATATAGAAGCTCATTATACAAGTTGATCCAGGGACTGGTCCCATTGCATCTCGGAGTCAGGAAGGAATTTTTCCTCCTCTGAGGCAAATTGGAGAGGCTTCGGATGGGATTTTCTTGCCTTCCTCTGGATCAACTAGCAGTTAGGCAGTTAAAATAAAAAGTTAAAAAGGTCGAACTTGATGGACGTTTGTCTTTTTTCAGCCTAATTACTATGTTACTATGTAATAGTCCTATAATAAAAACGACATACGAGGCATTTGGGCAGATTTGTGCATCTCTAACTCTGATGGGGAACAAATCAGCTAGTATACTTAACTTTTTGCTTTAAATCTGTTTAACACTGAAAATGTATTATTATTTTTTTTTAACCTGAAAATGAGCTTTTCCGCTGTACAAGGAAGGAATACATTCCATTTCCACTGCACAGAAATACATACAATAAGGTGAGCGCATTACCATACATTTTGGAAAGAAGAAATCGCCCACTTTGCAGTTTGCCATGATGGCAGTATAAAGATATAAATCTCTTTGTGTAATCTGCTTTAGTAAACAGAAAATGGTCAGCACGGGCCTAAAAATATACTGCCTCTCTATTTGACAGATGGATGGGATAACCGAACATCTACTTTAGTGGAGTGAAACAAAACCCGTATATACATCTGTGATGAATGAGCTCCAAACTGATCAACAAGCGGATGCACGTGAAAGCAAAATGTATATTGTTATGCTGAGAGTTGCGCTTCAACAACAGCTGAATACCTGCAGGTTGGTCACTCCTAATGTATGTACTGATAATATGATTCATAATAACATATGCACATTTCTCTTCTATTACTTCTCGTAAGGCTCCTATTGGTTGAGAATCACCCAAAATGCTGCTGGAAGATAGTTCAGGTATGGGACCTATTATCCGGAATGCTTGGGACCTAGGGTTTTCCGGATAAGGGATATTTCTTTAATTTGTATCTTAATACCTTACAGGGGTGGTTCACCTTTAAAATTAACTTTTAGTTTCTTATAGAATAACTAGTTATAAGCAACTTATCAATTGGTCTTCATTTTTTAAAAAATATGTTTTTAATGATTTGCCTTCCTGATTCTTTCCAGCTTTCAAATGGGGGGTCACTGACCCCCATCTAAAAACAAGTGCTCTGTAAGGCTACAAATGTATTGTTATTGTTACTTTTCATTCCTCATCTTTCTATTCAGGCCTCTCCTTTTCATTTCCCAGTCTCTAATTCAAACAAATGCATGGTTGCTAGGGGAATTTGGGCCCTAGCAACCAGGTGGCTGAGACTAGAGAGCTGCTGAATAAAAAGCTAAATAACTCACAAACCAAAAATAATAATAAAAAAAAAAAAAAATGAAAACCAATTGCAAATTGTCTCCGATATCTCTACTTTGGACCCTAGCAACTGGAGAGCTGCTGAATAAAAAGCTAAATAGGTAAAAAAATGAAAACCAACTTCAAATTTCCTAAGAATATCACTCTCTACATCAGTGGTTCTCAACCTGGGGGTCGGGACCCCTTTGGGGGTCGAACGACCATTTCACAGGGGTCACTTAAGGGGTTCCAGGAGCAGGTTCATCTCTCTCCCCACTAGCCCTGGGGCAAGGTTGTAGCTCTCCGGGTGTTGGTGCTGGGAGTTGTAGTTCAATAACCTGTGTAGGGAAGCCAGTTGCACTACAACTTTCTATATCCCCTTAGTAGGGACTGCCATACAGCTCTCCCTGCCCATTTAAAATTTGTAAAATTAACATGGTAATTGGGGTGTGGCAAAAAAAAATTGCCACACTACGCATGCAAAACAAACCTTAAAGCAGCCACACTGTCTCCTGTACTTTCCTAACAATCTGGGCTGGCAATGAAAATATTTTTATATTTTATGGTTGGGGGTCACCACAACATGAGGAACTGTATTAAAGGGTCGCAGCATTAGGAAGGTTGAGATCCACTGCTCTACATCATACTATGTTAACTCACAACCCCTTTAATAAAAATGATCAGTGCTTTATGTTAGTTGTAACTACAGTAAAGAAACAGTATTGTCCCTGTCGAACTCTTGAAACAACGTTGCAACGTTGTTTTTCTCCTGATGGGTAAAGCTGGCCATAGATGCAAAGATCCGCATCTTTCCCCCGATATGCCACTAACTGGCAGGGCTACAAATCCCAACGATCGGATAACGAGAAGCGCAATGGAATCGGAAGCAAATCCGACCTTCCCGAACCGATATCGTGTCCAGAAATCATTTGGGAAGACCCGTCGGAAGCGACCGATATCAGCAGCTTTATCTGCCCGTGGAGGGCCAGCTTTAATGAATCAGCTGGCTTTTGCTACATTGTTTCAGGAGTTAGAACCGCCTGTGCTGAGAATATAAACAGACAGATACAGCTGTATAATCATGCAAAGTGAAGCCTTCTGAAATCAGAAGGTATTTACTTGTCTCATGCCATACATATAGCATTGCCTAGATATCAAAAATGAGAGTTTTATTCTCCCATAATGCATCCTGGGCGGAGACATGTAAATCACTCCTTTATGTCCCTGTGGCCAACTATGCATCCAGAACCGCTGGTTTATAGCACAGATACAGCCTAATAGTTCAGAGCCATATATCCAAACTTGCAGACAGCCTGTTTCGATCTTGTTAGATCTCATCAGTGCAAGATATTGGAACATGGCTTCTGAGAGGTAGGATTTGGAGGGCAGCAAAAAGAGAAACCGAACCTGGTTAGGGTGAGAAGGACTGAAAGGAGCCAAAAAGCCCTTCACAAGCAATAGCATGCAAAGTGAAGCCTTCTAAAATCAGAAGGTATTTACTTGTATCATGCCATACATATAGCACTGCCTAGATAGCAAAAATGAGAGTTTTATTCTCCCATAATGCATCATGGGCAGAGACATGTAAATCACTCCTTTATGTCCTTGTGGCCAACTATGCATCCAGAACCGCGTGTTTATAGCACAGATACAGCCTTATTAGTTCAGAGCCATGTATCCAAACTTGCAGACAGCCTGTTTCCATCTTGTTAGATCTCATCAGTGCAAGATATTGGAAGGGCTTTTTGGCTCCTTTCAGTTCTTCTCGCCCTAACCAGGCTCGGTTTTTCTTCTTACAGCTGTATAAATAAGATGAAAAGCTCTAAATGCTCTAAATGTTTATCTTCAGCCTTTAGGAGGGATCGGTTTGCCCAGATATGAATGGATGTGAGTACTTCCTGCAAGAAAAAAAAAATAATAATATCCAAATGTAGTAAAAAGCTCAATCCTTTTTATGATGACGTACAAAAAGATGGCCTGACGCGTTTCGCGCCTTACTCATAAGCTACCGTCTTTTTGTATGTCCTATTAAATGGATTGAACTTGTAACTACATTTGAACATTACATTCATATTTAGTCATTTACTTGCACCCATTAACTGGGGTGAACTGTGAGTATACCCTCCCATTCCTAATTTTTAGTATTATTAATTACCAAGCTATTACGATACTATTTTTGGGGGCAGACTGCATCATTTTGTTGTATGTATCTGTTTGCCGCCCCAGATCCAAACACATGCTTCTAGTCATTCTATAAACAAGGCCGACATATCTCTACTCTTTTCCCCGGTGACTTTATAATCTATTAATTCCATTCAGCAAAATACAATCTCAATGAATAGGGGGGGGGGAGCATTGCTCTAATATGAATGCATAGGCACGCACTTTGTTTTGCAAAAGAGAGGAAATGAAATTGTACTTATTTAATTGTCTTCAGCGCTACAAGCAGCTGATAATATATGTAACAAAGCTTCATTATGTTAATGTCAATCATTTATGCGCCTCTTTATAGCACGGCTATTCATCGGTTGATGGCTTTTCTCACTAACAAGCGAGTGCTGCCTTGATAAGGAATGGACGCCTATTCTAAATGCATAAAGACTATTCCCAGAGTGCACTGGTCTCCAGGCAAAAGCAGAGCTGGAGGAAAAGTATTTATTTACTGATGCAGACGCTGGGCCAGCTTGCTTTCAGGCACAATATGCTGTGGCTACTATTATACACAGGTGAGAGGCTTCTGCTATGCTCTGGCTAATTGTAAGCAATTCAACCCGAGAGTTCTTTGTGATGCCAACTGTGATTTACATACAGTATACCACATACAGTATATGTATCCTAGGAATATGTAGTCACTAGCAACCCAGAGTTCTTTTTGTATTGATAATTACAGGACCCCCACTTTTATGCTCCGTTATGGATAGTACATTGGACTACCTGGGCTAGCATAGTTTTATAGTACAGGTATGGGACCTGTTATCCAGAATAGCTGGGACCTGGGGTTTTCCAGGATAACAGTTCTTTCCATAATTTGGATCTTCATACCTTTAAAGGAAAACTATACCCCCGGACAATGTAGGTCTCTATACAAAGATATTGCATAAAACAACTGATATGTAAAACTCTGCTTCATGTAAATAAACCATTTTCATAATAATATACTTTTTTAGTAGCATGTGTCATTGGGTAATCATAAATAGAAAACGGCCATTTTAAAAAATAAGGACAACCTCCTGGGATCCTAGGATTCAACGGTGCACACAAACATACCAAACAAACTATAAAGTTAGGTCACATGAGCCAATTAACAGACAGAGGTGTGTCTTTTGCTTCCACACTTCTTCCTGTTACAGTTAGAGTTGAAATATTTCTGGTCAGGTGATCTCTGAGGCAACACACAGACCATCACCCAATGGGGGTTCAAGGCAAGAGACGTAAAAGGGCAATATTTACTTAAATATATATTCCAGTTTGATAAGATTCTTTAATAAGCCACTTAAGTTGATCTGTTGCTCAAGTATTCATTTTGGGGGTATAGTTTTCCTTTAAAGGAGAAGAAAGGGCTGTAGGCACGTGAGGGTGCCAAACATTAGGCACCCTTGAGTGATTGAATCTACCTTCCTGAAACCTCCGCAGAAATCCGCACCGGCCCGTTTATACGACTGAGCAGCACAGAGACATTCCGTCGTCTTCTGTCTTCATGCGGCTGCTCATGTGCAGTAGAGTGAAAAAAGTCGAACTAACTAAAAAGTCGGCTTTGTCGTTAAACTGTGCATGCGTTAGTCCGGGGAAATCAAAGACAGAAGAAAACGGAAGTAGATTGTGCTGTGGTGCTCACTGGTATAACCCGGGCCGGTGCAGATTTCTGCTAATAAGAGCCTAGGGTTTCAGGTAGGAAGATACAATCACTTGGGGTGCCTAACGTTTGTCCAGCCTTTACTTCTCCTTTAACTCAACTAGAAAATAATTTAAACTTTAATAAACCCAATAAACTGGTTTGGCTTCCAATAAGGATTAATTATATCTTAGTTGGGATCAAGTACAAGCTATTGTTTTATTATTACACAGAAAAAGGAAATCAGTTTTAACATTTTGGATAAGATTGAATCTATGGGAGATGGCCTTTCTGGATAACGGGTTTCAGGATAACCGATCCTATACCCTGTACAGTGTCTGTTTGCACAAACTGACAGGGATTTACCCGTCTCACTTGTGTCTAAACTACTCTGGTCACTTTAAAAGAGAACGTGTTATTATACCTTGACCTCCTCCTGTACAGCACTTCTGGAGACCCCCCCTAACTGACCCATTTGCTGGTTCTGCCACGTAGGTGGGAAGCCCCTGGAGTGGAGACTATAACAGGCTTTTTTGCACTTAAATATTGAGTTTGTCTACTTGAAAATATTTACCATATCATTGAGTGAAGGTGTTGCTGTCTCACTGCCTCGACATTGTTATTGGCTCACTTCTTTAGCACCCATAACCTTCTTTTTGGTATTACCATCCCCTTAGATCAGGGTTACCTGTGAGCCACATTCAGATGTGAAAAGAGTTGGGGAGCAACACAAACATGAAAAATGTTCTTTGGTGGGGCCAAATGAGGTCTGAGATTGGCTATTGGTAGCCCCTATGTGGAGACTCCTGGTTTTTATACAACCAAAACTTGCCTCTAAGCCTGGAATTGAAAAATAATCACCTGCTGTGAGGCCACTGGGAGCAACATCCAAGGGTTTGGTGAGTAAGGGCTAGAGCAGACGGGGAGATTCGGGGGCATTTTGTCGCCTGGCGACTTCTCGCCGCGACTTGTAGCCCCCGAACCTCCCCGAATAGCCAAGTCCTGGGGCGCACCGGCGTTACTTGATAACGCCGGCGCCTATTCAGACGGAGCGGCGCGATTTTTGAAATCGCTCCAAATTGCCTAGGACTTGGCTATTCGGGGAGGTTCGGGGGCTACAAGTCGCGGCGAGAAGTCGCCAGGCGACAAAATGCCCCCAAATCTCCCCGTCTGGCCTTAGCCTAAGAGTCAATGGTTGGAGATCACTGCCCTATATGAACACACGAGGTGCAGCTTATTGATCAGTGGGGCAACACGGCGGTTGTCTTTTCCATTGATTGTAGGGATGCACCGAATCCAGGATTCGGTTCGTGATTCGGCCAGGATTCGGCCTTTATCAGCAGGATTCGGATTCGGCCGAATCCTTCTGCCAGGCCGAACCGAATCCGAATCCTAATTTGCATATGCAAATTAGGGCCAGGGAGCTAAATCACGTGACTTTTTGGCACAAAACAAGGAAGTAAAAAATGTTTTCCCCTTCCCACCCATAATTTGCATATGCAAATTAGGGTTCGGATTCGGTTCGGTATTCGGCCAAATCTTTCGGGAAGGATTCGGGGGTTCGGCCGAATCCAAAATAGTGGATTCGGTGCATCCCTAATTGATTGTGTATGTTATTCCTCTTCAACCATAACATTTAAATTTAGTGGCCCTTCAGGGTTCAATGGTGAGTCAACGCAATTAACCCCCACACAGAGGGGAATAAAGACCCACGTAATATCTTTATACCCTTCTGTAGGGGTCTATTTCATTGAAACATACCTGGTATAAGGAGGTCCTTATTAATAGTGTTGCTATTATTTTGCAGGACCTTTTTGTTCTTTTGTTGTAGGTTTTTTATGAGATGCATAAGCAATATGTTTGTCAGGCTGGCAGTTTGTCAGTCGGTGTAATTGCAAGCGGCCCTTTCAGTTAATTAATGAAATCATAAATCTTGCATCGAATTCCGTCACAGAGGAGCAGCTTTGCCCATAGCTTTTAATTGGGTTGATGGAGACTTAATGCAGTGTAGCAGGTTCCTGCGTTAACTTCATTTATTTCTCATGACGGAAACATAAAGATGAGAATTGAAAATCACATCCCCATCTCTCCACTCCATTTTGACCCATTGATTCTGTGGGCTATAAAAGGTAGGGCTTCTTTAAAGGGCCACAATAATGGGGGGGGGGGTACAGGAGTCAGGGGCCCAATAGGGTGCTAAAATATTAACAGGCAAGGGATTGGCATACTTCAGGTATTACTGTGAATAAAAGGCATTTTTTTTTTTTCAATCGGGCCCATTTTACTTGTTTGAAGGTCCCACCCAGGGCCGGTCGTACCAAGTGCGGGGCCCAGTTGGAACCATTTTGGCGGGGCCCCCTAAAAGTAACTTTGATGTCTGTTGCAGGGTCACAGAGCTACATTAATGTATTTCACTTATTTGGGCCAATTGGGTTTGGTGGGGGGCTGGCTGAATTGGGGGTGGGCTGGGCCAACCAGGTTCAGCTGTGGCCTGGGCCAATCGGGTCTGGGCCAATGTGGATTAGGGGTAGGCTGGGCTATTGGGGAATTAAGGGAATAGGAATTAGAGCTCACACTGGAGCGGGGCCCCCCATAAGTGCAGGGCCCCCCATAAGTGCGGGGCCCAATTGGGCAAAATTGGTCCAATGTGCTTAAGACCGGCACTGGTCCCACCATTGGGGTGGGGGGGGCCTGGTGACCAGTCGATGAATAATTGAGGCCCATGGGGAAGGCCACATAATTAGTGATGGTGGCACAAGCTGAAACTTGATCAACCAGAGATTCCAAGTGAAACTGGCGCTTCGTAGACATTGCCGCAGATGCGATACTGATGTAGAGATTTTAAAAAATGCATTAAATGGTATTATACCATGAACCCAAAGCAAGCAAGAGAGCGAGGATACAATATTACACATACTCGTCACAGTTCATAAGGAACGTACCCTCTGAAAAGTAATGCGGGAAAGTGAATTTCTTGTTGACATGGAAACCGAAGGGCCCTGCGAAAGATCTGCAGTCTTGCTGTGAAAATTAGGAAACAATACAGATAAGAAACGTCAGGGCAAAGCTACAGGAGAAACTCATTATTTGTGATTTTCATATGGATCTGTCGAAACATCAGGGTTTTCAGTAAAGGTATGGGATCTATAATATGGACACCCATTATCCAGAAAGCTCTAAATTACAGAAAAGCCATCTCCCATTGAATCTGTTTTATCTAAATTTAGAAAAAGGATTTTACCTTTCTCTGTAACAACAAAACAGTAGCTTGTACTTGATCCCAACTAAGATATAATTAATCCTTATTGGAGGCAAAACCAGCCTATTGGCTTTATTTCATGTTTATATGATTTTCTAGTAGACTTAAGGTATGAAGATCCTAATTACGGAAAGATCCATTATCTGTAAAAACCCAGGTCCTGAGCATTCTGGATAACAGGTCTTATACTTGTACTTGATCTCAACTAAGATATAATTAATCCTTATTGGAGGCAAAACCAGCCCATTGGCTTTATTTCATGTTTATATGATTTTCTAGTAGACTTAAGGTATGAAGATCCAAATTACAGAAAGATCTGTTACCTGGAAAAACCCAGGTCCTGAGCATTCTGGATAACAGGTCCCATACCTGTAATAATAAAACAGTAGCTTGTACTTGATCCCAACTAAGATATAATTAATCCTTATTGGAAGTAAAACCAGCCTATTGGCTTTATTCAATGTTTTTTGTAGTATTGCTATGGGATCCATTATCCGGAAACCCACTATCCAGAAAGCTCAGAATTACTGGAACCCCCTCTCCCATAGACTCCAGTTTACCAAATAATCCACATTTTTAAAGCTGATTTCCTTTTTTCTGTGTAATAATAAAACAGTAGGTTGTACTTGATCCCAACTAAGATATAATTAATCCTTATTGGAAGCCAAACCAGCCTATTGGCTTTATTTCATGTTTACCGGATCTTCTACTAGATTTAAGGTATAGAGATCCAAAATATGAAAAGATCCATTATCTGGAAAACCCCAGGTCCTGAGCATTCTGGAAAACAGGTCTCATACAGATCCATACAGTTCCTTAAACCCCACGTCTTTAGATGCAGCAATTCATTCTTGTATATATCTACAACCAGATATGGGGCCCATTTATGTAAAGTATATAGAATCCAACCTGTGGCCCCTCTGCTTGTCCTACTATGTCTTCTATCTGCTCTCCTTCACCCTCTTCTACCTACAACTGCTGCTCTGTGAGGCCCCACTATACAGCCAGGGTTAACCATATTATCCATAAACGAGACCCAGCCGACCATCTGGGTGTTTTTGTGAAATATATAAGCAAGAAAATAAGTTTGTTTTAGGCACAACCCCCAGAATCTCCGACAACCCGTTCCTGGATGTCTCCTTGTAGCCCTCAACTGCAGAACATATGTTGTGTTTATAAAGTCCTGTATCTTCCTAATGGTCCCAAACACGGGGAAGAAATATTATTGCCGCATCCACCTCCGTCGGTGTGTGAAACGAGCGAGGTGTTCCCATCGAGGAGGGGACATAAAGATGAAATAATACTTTCTATAAGATATTTCTGGAAGTCCGGCTCAGAGCTACGTGTGAGATTTCATTTTTCCGTTTCTCTTCATGACTGACGCAAATACCGTCCGATCTTTCCGTGCACAACGTTAACAAGGTGCTTATTATGAAGATGCTTTTATCCTTGCTACAAGGTTGTTGTTTTCCTACTCTTAATCTTTTAGAAATGACTGGGATGTGTGTCTGCTCCAAAGAAGAACAATAAACAGAAAAATGTATAAATATATATATGTCAAAACAATTACCCAGTGGTCTCAACAAATTGAAACCCCAGTCCAAGGGTTACTCCAATCTTAAAAGTCCAAAATGTGTGTAGGAGACCTGGTGGTGATAAATGTAGTCACAAAAATAAAGTAAAACAAAATTATTTATTAGAACATAAAAGCCTGACGCATTAGGGACTTTTTTAGTTTTCCTACTCATGTCGAACAGCAATGAAATGGTTTCATCCAAGCTCTACAGACCAGTAAATTTACTATGTAACTGTTGGTAATTCAGCATCGGACAGGGGGTCCAAAGCCCACTGGGGTTGCCACTTCAGAGGATCCTACCTCCCTGCAACCCCATGGCCACCACAGCAGCACCATTCGTACCTTATTGACTCTTCTTGGGGGTTCAGTGGAGGCTGGGTGGGAGGTTGGGTACAGTGGCTTCTGGGTTTTTTCCCCAATGTCCAACTGCCCCAGTCCAACCCTGTGGCAGCTTATCTGCCTGTGTATGGTGCTCCCCTATGGGCCTACAGGAGTGATTTCTGATTGAAAATCAGGCAGACGTTGATCCGACAGGTCTAAACATTTTGATGAGGGTGATGACCGTGTCGGTCATTGATGAGATCCTTGTCTAATGGCCTCTATCCCCTCTGTGTGATCCAGTCGTTTGTTCCTATTATTGGATCAGCCTGATATCGTCCGCCTCAAGGTGAGCATATTGGCGAAATATCCACTCGTTTAGCAACCTCACCGAACAAGCAGATCTTTCGATGTACGGCCAGTGTTACCCTCCAGCACCGACCTGATCTCCAGTTATACAGAATAATTACATTAATGGAGAAAAGCTCAGCAAAAAAGTGGGCTATAAATGCTACACGTGATTTGAGCTTCTGTACCAGTCCAAGTGCAGCGTTACTGATGGCCTAACAGATCCAAGATGGAGAACTGCCGGGAACAAATAAAACAGCTGGATCATCCTTCTTAGAGGGTTGCCTGCTACAATACGTTTAAAACAGTAAGGGGCAGATTTACTTAGGGTCAAAATCGAATGGAATATTCGCCAGTTTTGAACGTATATTCGACTATTCGCCAGAATTGTACGATCGAATAGTCGCAGGAAAAAAACGTTCGAATATTCGCCAAAATCTTACTAATCGAATGTTCGAAGTGTTCGATCATACGATTGAAATTCGGCAAAAGGCTTGGAAAAAAAAGCTTATGGGGGGCTTCCCATAGGCTTCTATTGCAATTCGGTAGGTTCAATCTGGTGAAGTAGGCAGTCGAATAAAAATTTAAAGGGCAGCTAGTTCGACTGGCGAATAGTCGAGTGCTCGAATATATATTTATTCGATCTATTTGATGCGCCCGAATATTCTATATTCGATGGTCGAAAATATTTAATTTGCATAATCGAATAGTCGCACGATCGAACTGAGACTATTCGCGTGAATATTGGAATCCTTCACAGGAATTTAGTAAATCTGCCCCTAAGTCTGTACTGTATATACTATAAATGTCAGCATCTCTTTCTGTTTTGTTTTTCCTACTCCACTTTTATATACACTAGTTCCTAGGGGAGCTGTTCTGGAGCTGCTTATTTTCTGTTTTCATCTCCTATATTTTTGTTGATGGCCTTTAGCTTTTTAATGCATACTGCCACTTTTATATCAGTAGGCACCAACCTACGTTGGCATTCAGTTACCCACCTAGTAAGAATATGTTGATGTGGATCCACAATGTGTAAGGCATCTGTGTCATTTCTCATAGCCCCCAAAATTTACCCCATGTGTCTCCCTGGCTGGATTGCCCTAAATTGCGATCGCCCTGAGCTATTGTAGCACGTCAGTGATGAGAAAGCTGTTCTTCTGGAATTTCTGGGGAAGCCTTGGCCACTAACCTAAAATATCTTCACTTGCGTCAGCAACCGGGGAGCTACCATCTAAGCGCATGTTTTAAAAATAAAGAACGGAAGTAGGTGGCCATCAAGTTACACAGCAGCCCCAGGAACCCAAATACACGTATCAATTATTCACCTCTCTAATGTTAATGTTTATAAAATATATAGGCTCACATGTATGGACATAGGGTAACATGCTTGCTTTTTAATGAAGACTATTTTCTGTTTTGTATACTGTAAGTACACACTTCCAATATACATAGATTTGTCATTAACACTGGAATGCTATATTGTGAATTCTATCCCATTTACCGGACATGGCTATGCATACAATCCCTCTTGAACCCCCAACTTACAAATCAGAGCTGTTCAAGGAGCAACTCTTCAAATGATACCCACATTTTCCCAACAGCCTTAGGCTGACAGGGGATGCTGGGAGTTGTACGCCAATAAAACCATTCTTGAGGAAAATGCAACATTATTGTAACATGGACCTGCGTTGGAGAAAGGCCAAATATATATATATATATATATAAAATACACAAAAGCCGTAAATATCTTGTAAATTATATCCTTTTAAACGGTGAGTTCTGATGTCATCAGTTATAAACGGTGAGTTCTGATGTCATTTCTGTCACATGACTCACTGAAACTCATGTATTATAATAAATAAAGTACCCCCAGTTGCAAAATATGAGGATATTAGAATTTACCTCGGAGTTCCATGAAACTCCTCGGTAACTTATAATATCCATATATTTTACAAGAGGGGGTACTTTATTCACTATATATATATATATATATATATATATATATATATATAATTCCATTTTCAACATGATAGAAATGTTAATTTAAAGGGCCTCAATACCCATTCGATTTGTCTTCAGAATTGTTCGTAGTGTTGAGTGATATCTCTGCTGGTTTTGTTGTATGGTGTCTCTCTCTTTACAGGCTATGAGAAACCCAATCCTTTAGCTATGGAGAGAGCCTTGTTTGGTTGACCACACGCCTCTGTTGCAAAGTCTCTGTTTTCTTGCGAGGGTTTTATAACACAATAGGGGGCAATAAATGGTGAGAAGGAAGGTTCAGACAATGGCATCTTTGATAGAAAAGCCAGTACCATTTTCATAGGAAGAGGAAACCATTATAAAGCCATGTATTAATATTTCCATTAGATGTCTATACAGAGACATTTATAAAAAAAAAAATGCACTTTTTTTTGTATAGTTCTGGGTAATGGAGATACAAAGGAACAGGCAACACCATCCAGCTGCACTAGTCTGTAGCTCAGGAACTACTAGTCTTGATCTGTCTATCTTGTAGGCACAACTGATATAATAGTTATGGGATCAATTACCGGAAACCCGCAATATGGAAAGCTCCAAATTACAGAAAGGCCATCTGCCATAGACTCCATTTTATCCAAATAATCAAAAGTTTTTAAAAGCAATGATTTCCCTTTTCTTTGTAATAATAAAACAGTAGCTTGAACTTGATCCCAACTAAGACATAATTAATCCTAATTGGAAGAAAAGCCAGCCTATTGGCTATATTTAATGTGAATTTCTAGTAGACGTACGGTATAAAGATCTAAGTTGTGGAAAGATCCATTATCCTGAATACCCCATGTTCCGAGCATTCTGGATAACAGGTCCTATGCCTGAAATATTTTATATTAAGGGGGTTATTTATCAAAGGTTGTGTTTTTCCCGATTTCGAGGGTCATTTTCAGTCAAAACTTGAGGTTTGAGATTTTTTATACCCCGAACCTTGAAATAGCTCTAATCCAAAAATACACCAGCTAAAACCTGTTGAGATCATGTAGAAGTCAATGACAGAGGTACTTTGAACCAGTCATGCTGTTTGAGTTTTTTTTTGGTGTCTTTTACTCAAAAACTCTAATTTGAGCTATTCTAGTTTTGTTTCTCCTAAAACTCGATTAATTCAAGTTTTCGCGTTGTTAAGACCAAATTCATTGATTCTGGTTTTTTACAATTATTTTTTTTCTTACATTGTAAACCATTCGAGTTGTGAGTTCATTTGAGGTCTAAAAAACTCACAAAGCTATAAAATTTGACCTTTGATAAACACCCTAAATGTCACTTTATCAAAGGTATTTGGGCCTCTGAAACTGGAGGTCCAGGCAGATGTCCTCTCCACTCAATCCCAACCCTTTATGGTAGAACTCGGATTGTCTGGTATCTGCTAAGGAACATGTCGGTCCACTTGCATTCTAGTCCGTCGCTTCCTCTCCCTGTGAGTTGGCTAAAGGGATCCATTTGCACAATTTTCCCTGCTTTATTGCGTTATGCAATCTCCAGGCCTGCTCAGATCTTCTCTTTCGGTTCTTATCCGTTTCCTTTCAATCTCCACCTGTGGTGAGGCAAAAAAGTAGAAAAAAACGAAAGCCTTTCAAGCAAACGGTACCATTTCTTGTGAAATATATTTCAGATATGTAAATATCTTGCAGTTTGGTTTTCAGAAGCTGCACTGCCACTGCTTCATTTCCATCTCACTCTTTGACTAAGATGCCATAAGGAGCCAAGGTTTCATATGCTTTCACATCATGCACAATATTTCTGGTAAAAGGTACTAATATACAGCTAATACTGTTTTAAAGGCAGACTAAATAATGATTGTCCCATGGTACTACAGACATACATATTTATATTATTTTGTCCTGCTTTTTCCCCGCTATGTTTCTTTTGTGCTTTCAGATTGACAAGTTGATAACATACGCTATCCTCTCCTAAAAACCTCTTTCCCGGATTTGCTCCAATAGATACAGAAGAATTATTTGGTGCCTCGGCTTAGTAATGCTGGTGTTGTTTGGTTCCCATCTTTGGGGGTGACACCAAACGAGGGTAGAAAATTGCTCCAGAAGATAATTATACCTGGTGTTGTTTTTAATATAGAAAAAGGATCACAGAAGCGAAGTATCACTAAGTAGTCTAGAAATGGCAAGCCACTAGTTTGTTCCTAGCAGGTTTGGAAACATAATGACCAATCGTGGTATATGCATTCCCTGTACAAGAAACATTACAAAAGAATTAATGGTTTTCTTTGGCAGCCTACACTCAAGAATCCAATAGGGACAGGTGTGCAAGAAGAGATGAGTTTATAACAGAATATATGGGCATGCAGGATCACTGCTATACAGAAGATACAGGCATGCAGAAGAAGAGATCATAATACTGAAGATACGGTCATGCTGCACAACAAACATCTATATAGAATATATGGGCATGCAGGATCAAAGACTGGTATACAGAAGATATGGGCACAGAGGGGAAGAGACAGGAATCAGAAGTTATGGGCATGCAGGATTAGAGACAGATATACAGAAGATACAGACATGCCAGATCAGAGGCAGGAATAAAAGACAGGAATCAGAAGATATGGGCATGCAGAATCAGAGACATGTATACAGAGCAGAAGATACAGGCATGCCAGATCAGAGGCAGGAATACAGAATATATAGGCATGGAGAAAAAGAGGTAAGTACAGAAGATATGCCAGTACAGGAGAAAAGACAGGGGTACAGAAGTCACAGGCATACCAGATCAGAGATAGGTATACAGAAGTTACGAGCATGCCAGATCAGAGATAGGTATACAGAAGTCACAGGCATACCAGATCAGAGATAGGTATACAGAAGTCACAGGCATACCAGATCAGAGATAGGTATACAGAAGTCACAGGCATACCAGATCAGAGATAGGTATACAGAAGTCACAGGCATACCAGATCAGAGGCAGGAATATAGAAGAATATATGGGCATGAAGAAAAGACAGAAGCACAGAAGATATGGGCATGCACAAGAAGAGACTGGAATACAGAAGATATGGGAATGCAGCAGAAGATATACAGAAGATACAAGCATGCGGGATCAGTATGTATACAGAATATACAGACATACAAGACCAGAGAAAAGAATACAGAAGAAATTGGAACGGAGAAAAGAGACAAGTACAGAAGAAGCAGGCATTCAGGCAAGGAGACCAGGCATACAGGAAACAGGCTGGAGTACATAAGATATGGGCATACACAAATGAGGTATACATAAGATACAGGCATAGAGGAGATAAGACAGGAATCAAGATATGGGCATGCAGGATCAGAGACATGTACTGTATACAGAGCAAGGAAAGAGACAGATATACAAGATACGGAGGCAGGAATACAGAAGATATGGACATGAAGAAAAGAGAGTACAGAAGAAATGCCCATATGGGGAAGAGACAGGAATACAGAAGAAAAGAGACTGCAATACAGAAGATATGAACGGGGTAGAAGCTGGTGTAAGCTCTTACTTCAAGAGTAGATGCTTCGGTATTGTGTCCCTTGCTCCTATCCAAAGCAGAATTCCAAATGTAGTAAAGGTGGGAAAGTGATATCTCAGGTGCAGGAGAACTGCAGTGAAAGGTGTGGTGAATAAAGGCACCTTTTGCAGCAGTTCTTCTGCGTCTGTGATATGTTACCCACCTTTACTACAGAAGATATGGGCATGCACAGCTGAGATATACATAATAAACAGATATGTAGAATAAGAGACAGGTATTCAGAAGACCTGCAAATAAAATAAAAGACAAGTGTGCAAGAAAACGGGAAAGGAAATGAATGTGCATTGGTAGGGAAACGTGTGCAATTTATCTCTTTAGTACCCGCATATGAAACCTAAATGCTGGTGTGTTCACTTATTATTAGCACAGATTCATGCAGCATGTGGATTCCTATACGTGGCTCATGTAAAAAATAAATGTCAGTATTGCTGCTATAAATAACTTGGACAAGGAAGTAAAACAAGAGGATAATATAAGAGTGAGAAATGCTGCAGCAATTAATTAAACGTCGAAACCTTTTCATGATGCGCACATCAACAGCGCCGGCAACAAAGTGAAAAATCAAGTTCTGCTGATAAATAATTCTTATTCAAGAAAGAATGCTGCCAAAGCTGGGAGAATTTAGTTTTTTTTTTTAGGTACAAAAGATGTATATTTTTCCAAGCATGAGCAACATAACTAGGTAACCATACATCTTAGATGATATTTGGCAGCTTCCCAAATCCGATTGCTTTGCAGGCAATGGCGCCTGATGCATCATCTAAGTGTACCATGTACTAACTGTCAGCTGTAAATAAGGAGAAGCTGGCATTTCTGTCGGCTCTGCAATATGAAGAAGTGCAAGTAAAATGCCTACATATACGTTACTGTTACATACAATGACAATGGGAGAATCCCTGGGACATTCATGTTAATGTCACATTGGACCTGATAAAAGAAGAGCTTTGCAGTGCAGGGAGTGAGTTGTGTGTTCTGTATTCATCTAAATGCAAAAGTGTTGCTCAAGCCCTTACTCAGTCTATGGGGAAAATGTGTATAGAATTTACTCACGTCGGCCATGATCCTGCATTGAATAAAATGGTAACATAGAATCATTGGCACTGGTACTTCAGTGCCATCAATTCTACAATTCATGGTGCAGATCAGGTTAAAGAGGGCCTGGTTCCTAGATACAGTAATAATAATGTAGATCCCTGCAGTCCGTTTAAAGGAACATGGGTTGAAACGTCGCCCTCAAAGGGATTTTGGGTTTTTCTTTTGACCGATCAATGGCTTGACAAAATACATTCACGTTTAGAGCACACGTCTTTAAAAGTGGACAACTAAACTTCGGCCATTATTAAAATAAATTTCTCAGTATTGCACTAATGTCACCATCTTGCTGTACTTTACCTGCCGTTCCCATTGCTTACCCACAACTGCTGCTCTTTTTGGCCCCCTCCCCATGTGGAAGTTTCCTCTGCTCTGTGAGATCTCTCTCTAGGACACACACCCCATTTTTGTATCTCCTTGAGAGTCTTGATTATACTCCCCTCAGAATCTTATTTTGGATAGTTAGCACATGGTGAAAAGGAAATGGAGTAGTGATGTAGACATCTAGCTACTAAAGGTTTGGCAACTCTTCATGGAATTGCAGCAGATACTTTGATGAAACAATTTGCACCCTCTGCTCTATTAATCCTAAAACCCAAAGACTGGTATCAGTAGCTTAGGGTTCTCCAAAATGTGGCCCTCCAGTTATTGTTGAAGTAACATTTCCTCCTGAGGACATGGCGGCTCAGTAATTAGCTCTATTATCTTGCACGTTGTAGAGTTGAGGTCCTGAGTATGATTATGACCTAGGTTTTGTCTCTATGTTCTCACTCTGCATAGGTTACCTGCAACACTTCAAAATAATAATAATGGGAGAAACCCCATATGCATTTCCTTGGTGGGAATCCAAACCACGATCCCATTGCAGCCATACTAGCCACCTTGTTGTCCATAAATCTTACTAAAGGCAACCATTCATGGTCTCAGGGGCATAACTACAA
>CM044439.1:5594063-5610316 GCA_024363595.1 Xenopus borealis
CACCTTTCATTTTGAAAGAAGTAAGAATAATCAGCTTGTCATAAAGTGAAGAGGAGTTTGTGTTCCTCTTTACTTCCTCATCTCACAATGAACCAGGCACTGACCAACATGTTTCATCAACAGATCCCAAACCCTGAACCAATAGTCGTGATCGGCGACCACCATACACATGCAGATAATAAAATGAAACTTTGTTACATACAATCTTATCTGTGAATGCACGGCCCCCTTATGATATGTCATACCGTCATAGGTTCTTCAACAGTTGATACCAAAATTAAATTCACCTCCTGGTACATATATTTCAGTGTACCTTAAAGGTATGAATATGAACCCAATTGAAAAATAGCTCGGATGCCCACTGGTAAGTCCCACAAACTGCAGAAGAACGCGGTTGGATTTAATAAGAGCTAGCAGGCCACAAGTTCATCGCTCACTCCCCAGAGAGCCACCGAGATAACGAGGAAGAACATTTCAATGAACCTAAGCTGTTAAATGTGTTTTTAGGAAGCAGATAAACAGTTTGCAGAGAGTCAAACGTAAGCACTTTTGTCGAATATCATCGTTCAAAAAAAAAAAAAAAAAATACGATGATTCAAGCAAGTTTATTGCTGGCACGGTATAAACAGAGCCGTGTTTCTCCTGCTCTCCCACAGTTACTTTTTATTCTACCAGGCTGTTGTCTTCATTATTTTTTTTTTTTTTATCTATTTGTGTCCTGCAAGAGTATTATTTTTATCCCCTGCACTTCAGTCTGAGCTCTCTTAGCTTTACTTTCCCCCCTAACTTTATTTGCACTATAAATGGACTTTTTTTTTTTTTTTTAAATGTATTCTTAGATGCTTAAGGTTCTAACTTTAATCAGGGCCCCCTTCATTCATTACAGGGTTATAGATGTAGGAATACATACTATTCTTGTAGTTACAAGATAATTGGCAGCAAATGTGTTTTCAACCAAAAACTCAACTGGCCTAGCTTGGCTTTCAGGTGTACCTAAGAGAGAACATAAGCACCCTGACTGGTCTCATGGCTGAGCCTCCATTGTCACTATTTTATTCACCTCCCAGGGGCCCTGCAATTTGGAAACCAATTTTCTAGATGGCGGCTAATAGTCCACCACAGGATTTATTTTTTATTAAAGACAGAATCTTGGTTAGTTACAGCGAACTTTTGTCAACCCACACCCGATCCTAAGCTGCCCATTCCACACCAAACCCACCCGGCACATTATATGTATATGACCACACCCAACCCACCCATCTCTGATGTCACAAAATGGGGTGGGGCAGCCATGCACCTATAAATAGATGCTTCAGAAGATAAAGCTGACACAGGAAGGTCTTGGGTTGGGAGACGGAAGGAAGATCTCAGCCCAAACCCACGACCAACAAACTGTGTGTAGAAGTCAACTCTAGAATTGTGACTTGGGCATTCATGACAATCTGATGGCACACCTGTCTGCCAGATATTTTGTTTTCCATTTAAGAGATTAGGAAGCTTATGCCTTCAGGGGAAACTATTTAGCTCAGCGTAGGCCCCCTTAGAGGATGACTGCAACCGAATGTCTCACATACAGTAGACTATAACGAAAAAGATGTACTTTCATCATTTTTAACTGCACTAGAGCAGTCCCATGTAACAGCATCTCGTTAGTTGCTATGGGTTACCAGACATTTCAGCAATTAGTAGTGCTACACAAAAAGAATAAGAATTCTGTATATTAAAACTGAAAACATGGAGTAACTAGCATTAATGGACAAGGAAATGTAAAATCACTGAAGGGGTGCCTAATTATTAGATACCGAATCCCTTACCTTCTACCCCAGGATGGAGCTCCTCTTCTTTTAAAAAGCACATTGACCCATGGTGCTTTTGTCCATGACAGACAGCCACCATCTTTCCCCCGGATCCCAGGTATCCCCTGAGTGGGTTTAGGAACAAACTGACACCCCCAGTAGTTTTAAGTTTCCTTGTCCTTTAAATGGCTTGTACATTATAATATAGGAACTCTTCAGTTTGAAGGAAATATCTGTTTGTCACATACTGATGGGTGAAAAAAAAACTGTAACGTGTTAAATTAGTTTATCATCTGCAGTGTGATGAACATGCCGCAAATTCATCGGAGCGGCCGCCACTGAACTGGTGTCCATTTAATGAAAAATGCAATAAAATGTATTGTGCCAAACTAAATAGATACCTGCAAGTTGTAGCAAGCTTTCCGCGTGATTTGTTTATGCGGTTGCACGTCGCACTCTATTCCCAAGGATTTCACCTCAGCCCCGGAGGCGGTTGCTGCAGGCATGACAAAACGCACCTCTGCGTATGGATTCCAGTCGTGGGGGATCTCCTGGTCTGAACCCAACTCCAGTTTACAAGACAGACTGTGCGGCTGATCGTGACCTTAAAGGAAACATTTGCTTGAAATGTCACGGGCATCCATATTTAAAGGGAGGAAGAAAAAAGTCATCCAGGGGGTCACAGCAATACTTGCATGACACTTCCCAACTCAACCCCCTTCCCTGGGCTTCCTGTTTCTTGGTCTCCTGCCTGGGTGCTCATACTTACTATGCAGGATCCAGCGGGAGGGTGGGACAAGCAATACACAGAAAACACTAGTTTGAAGTTTGGATTTTCACTCTACCACACATACTCAGCCTGGACCAGAAAATTGGTGGCATGATACTCCTTCAGTTGTACCCTGAGCTGGCACAGTTTTCAGCAAACAGGTGCACTGGCTCAGGGTATTAGGCAAGCTATTACAATCAATGGGGGGGTGCCTAACATTTTGGCGTCCCTCAATAATTATGCCTTTCCTTCTTCTTCTTCCTGTGGCCCTCAATTTGTTGTTACAAGTAGGACCAATAATGCTACAACCAGTAATTCAGCAACTACTGGAGAAACAGAGGATTAACAATGCTACAACCAGTAATTCAGCAACTACTGGAGAAACAGTGGTGTATGATGTGTGAACTCCCTGCAGCCCCTCGTCAAGTTTGCACAAAGCTGCAGAGATTCTGGCCAACAGACATGGCTGTTTTTGCTAACAAGGCTCAAGTTTATAGTTGGACCCAGAAAGGTGTATGCATTGCACTCAGTACTCACAGGAGCCAACGTTAGAGCTGAATGCACTAAAGATTTATCAAGAGCATTTGTTTTGCCTTCAGGTCAGGCATCGGCTCCCGCATCGAAGAATGAAATCAATTAACACTTGCCATACTGTGCAATGAGACAGATAAATCTGTGCTATGTGACTTAAGAGCCCTAGAATGTTCCTTAAAAGTCTACAATGCATTTTGGAAACAACATGGCAAGAAATAATAGGCATTAAATGCTAAAACCCAATTTACAGCCTGAATGCCATTCCAAAACATGTTGTTAATTTTGTCTGGTTCCCCAGCTGTTCATAAAGAAACACCAGAACTAAGTGCTCCCTTTGTTTTTCATGTAATGTGTACCTATTTAATAACCAGAGTAAATCCTTGTGCCTCAAGTATCTGGCACTGACTTATGGCTGGTTACAGGTACAGGTATCATTACACTAGGATTCTGGAAACTGTAGAAAAACATGACCAATGCCTTAATTATTCCTGTACCTTGCATTGCATCACTACATTAAGTCCATAAAAGGAAAAATGCTAGATTTCGTTACATAAAAGGGATTATGGTTCTAGGGCATTCTGCTTTCCAGAGATTGTGTGCACTACCCACTATGAACAGCAGAGGGACCTGAAGTCTCAAAATCCATCAATTCAGCATAGTACAATGTAAGGGAGGGGCTGAGTGACTCCACCAGGGTGGGTGGGAGAATGGTCCATACAAGTCAGACACAGCAATAATGGTTTCCTACATGGTCTACCATACTTTTTTTTTTGCCCAACTATCCATATCAATAAGAGGGTTTTTTTCACCTTTGCATTATTAACCGCAAGAATAAGGCTCTTTGGGCATATAATGTCAAAGCATGGGAATGTGGGCTTTAACACCTGTCAACTGACCCTATACACATGTGATAGTACCAATTTTCTGCCCTGAAAATGAGTGGTAATTACTGCAAGTGGGTTGGGTTAAGGACAGGAGAGGGCATGTCTGTTTCTAATTGACTCTGGTAATTTAAAAGTAACTATAATTACAGGGTTGAACACTATGAATTAATTAAACTGGAAGATGACAAGTCCTTTCCAAGCCTTATCACAGACTAACGGTACTCTGTAAATAGCAATGATTGTTAAACTATATGATATTTTTGCATAGAACAAATGTATATTTACTGTTTTTATCTGGAAGTCGGTCAATCTTCCACACAACAGCCTTGTGCGCTTTTTCGTACTTCGCTGTTCCAATGGTTACTTGTATTACTGGCTCAGATTCTATTTCATAGGTTGATCCAAGGCAAGTCCTTCTGTTCATCTTGGTTTTTAAGGACCGCTGCCTCTGGAGACTAACCTTCCAAAGTGCTTTCATCCATGTTGCAGGAACTGGAAAGTGTATGACAATGTTCTCACAATATTTGGCTGAATTGACATGTAAATTGTCTGTAAAACTTGGAGACATGTTTAGGAAAGCCTGAAGCTCCACATACGCTCCCTGTACTACGGCTGAGGTCTTCACTAGAAATGGAAGTTCTTCTCCACTAAAAGAAGTCTTAAAGCGCATGAGTTCAAAGCGGCAGGCGTCAACTGGTATAAATTTAATGACTCTCGAAGTGTGGAATTCCGGTGCTTTAACACACTTGTGGAAATGATAGTTTGTTATGGCTATTAGCCTTTGATCACTGACCTTATCAAAATAACCCCTACAAACATTCTGAAGTTCAGCATCATTTAGTGTTAAGAAGCACTCTGTACCATTGTTAACAAAGCAAAGGCAGTGCAGACGGCAAATAACAGAAGTTTCCATCATTTTCCCTTCTTTGTCGATCCTTCCCCAAAAATTGTCCACTAGTTCCATAATCATTTCTGGTTCTTCGTAACTCTTCTTCTGCTTAGCTGTCGGTGGGAGGTTCATTAGCTCCTCTTCTACTGCTGTAATGAAATCTTTAAGATCCAAGTAATTGGTTGTTCCCAGTTTTAGCATCTGTTCAACTTCTGCTTCATGAAAGACTTCAAGTTTTGGGTGATATTTCCTTTTCTCAGTGTAAGTAACATGCATTACTTTAACAACGTGGATTTTATCTGAAACACTGAAGTTCTCCACCTTTGGCTCCGACAGCCTACAAAACTGTCCAAGCTGGAATTCTTTGAATGGCTTGTCAAGGCCCTTCTCATAATACATTTGCAAAATCCCCCCAGGTAGAACCTTTAAATAAATGGGCCCCCACTGCCTAGAAGACATCATATTCTTTTTTTCTGGAATCCTTAACATGAATGGCCACCCATCTTTTCTTTCACTTCTAAAAAGACTGTGTGGAATAAATGAGAGTCTGTCAGTCTCTAAACAAGAAGTTGGATGTTTTGGCTCATCGGGTGGGTCTTCTGTCTTTAAGTGTTGAAGTTTTTCACAAATGTAACTGAAAGAAAGCTGATTTAGACTTTTCTGATGATCATCACAAGTTTCCTTTTTGTTTCTCTCATGGTCAGATGCAGAAACCCCAGTGGGGGCCTCATCATTCCAAAACGGTCTTGAAAAGGCACATCCGATTTGAGGGCATTCAGTATGAGCCGATTCAGACTGACTTGCTAAAGAATTATGACATGGGTATTTGGGAGTACTTGCCTTGTTTGGGTTGGGTAATAGTGGTAAAACAGAATTTGTCAGCAGTGGAATGTTGGTTGATACTATCGGTGAGTCCATATAGGTATAAGAAGAAATCCTTGAAACGTCAGCATTAGGATATTGAATAAAAGACCCTGATGTTGGTGTGGAGGGAGTACCCGAATAATCTCTGTTAGGTGTACAAAGAGGCGTGTTCCTTGGAGGACTTGGATTCATAAAGAAATCAATTATAGGTGTTGTATTGGGAGTAGTGGGGTTGGAAGCTGGCGTACTTTCATAGGACTTGTTGTACAGATTCAGTTTAAGCCCACTGGCATTAGGCATGTAATGATTCCCCTGGGGGAAATGCAAAGACTTCTGGGCCGGCTGGTACAGATTTTCATCATCAAACGTCACCCAATTTTCTGCTTTCGCCGAGAACATCTTCTTTGACTTGACTGATTATCGTCTGAATGCCCTAATAATACACAAAATTATACCAATTAGTCCTCTCAATGGCAATGTCAAGGAACATACTAATAACAACAGAGATACTTCAAAGGGCAGATTTTACTAATGTTTGGTAATATTTTTGTGCTGTATATTTCAGTGAATATAGAACATTAACTCTTTTAGATTGGCTACAGATAAAAGGACAGGAGAGCTTTGGGCCTAGGGACACTTTTCTTGTCCCTCCCAGACTCCTATGGTCCCCGTCCCCACTCAGGCCCCAGGGCCTTGGTACAGTTGATCTCCATCATACGTGTTCCCTGGCAAAACCCAAAATGTATACAATGCAATATATTTTTTTTTTACAAATGGCGGCACTTATCTGTCAAGCATCATTTGTATGCCAAGCTTGTTGTTTTTAATTGTAAGCCATCAGTGCCTCGTAAGTCTGAATTCATAATAAGAAGAATAATTAAATTTAAACGCTAAAAATGCAAAGTAGATGTGACTTTGAAAAACTTACCAAACTGCAAAAAGATATGGGTAATTTTTTTTTTACTGAGTGTGGAGTTTATAGCACTGCTGTATGACTTCCCACCTATAGAATTAATACTTAGTAAATGTTTATTCATTTATATTGTTTATGTGTGTTTATTAATATATATGTCTGTGTAGTGAAGAGTGAATCTGCCCTGTTTCATTTTACCAAAAAATTTGCAAACCACAAAACTTCACAAAACGCATTAAAGTCCAGGTACGTTTTAGTGCGAAAACCCAGGCAAAAATTTTGACCATCACTATTTACTAAAATCTAAAACAAAATTCCCATTTGTTTCTTAAAACCAATTCTAGATAACTCTCATCCACAATTTGACATAGGCGGATAACCTTGAGTTTTTTTGGATTATCGTACCAAAATCGGAGCAGAAACATCTTCAATATGCGAAAGGGACATCTGCTATTGTCTTCTATATGGCCTCGACAAGTTTGAGATTTTTGGATTTGGATTTTTAGCAGCTTTGGGGTATAATAAATCTTTTTTTCTCTCTCTAATATTTTGAGTTTTTCCCCTTTAAAACTTTGACCAGAAAAAAAAATCAAGGTTTATTAAACATGGGTGTGTGAGGGCGTATCTGTGTGTATATATCAGGGGCGCCCAACAGGAAGATGGGGATCTAACAGTAGACCTTTAGCTGGTGATCAGTAGATCTCAAGACACTGTCATCAAACAGCTTGACTGAATCGCCCTCCTGTTTTATTCTTTTCATTCAGATATGTTTTCTCTTAAGGTTACATAACAAATAGTTGTTTGTTAAATATAACAATAAACATTTTCCCATTAATCAACATTTAAGTAATATTTTCCATGTAACATAATGCTAAGAATACTTCTATGGAAGTAGATCATAATGGGACATGATCACTAAAAGTAGACCTTACATTAGTAAAGTATGGGCACTCATGGGGGCTGATTTACTAAAGGTCAAATCTCGAAGTGGAAAATACTTAAAAATTCGACCATCAAATTGAAATCCTTTTAATTCCTTTTGATCCTTTTTCACTGAATTAAGCATTCCTGCAATTGAAGAAAAAACGTTCAAATTTTAGGGTACGATCAATTTTTCTTCGATGAAATAAAACTTTTATTTGGCGAAGTAAAAAAAATCTAAGTTTTTTTAAAGAGACGGTACTTCGAAGTCTAAGGGGTAGATTCGTCAGGGAAATTGATGAATACGCCTTTAAAAATCCCATAGAAATTAATGGAGAGTGGCAGAATTTCACTCTAGTGGCGGAACTTCCCTCTTAACTTCACTCTTTGATGAATCTACCCCTAAGTATTTTACTATTTGACTATTCGAATCGAATGGTCGAAGTAGCCTATTTGATGGTCGAAGTTTTTCAAAAATTTGCCTTGAATATCGAATTTTTTACATTCTAAGATTCACTTCTACCCTTAGGGGCAAGTTTACTATTATTCCCCAAAATTAGCTCGACGAAATTCGATAAGCATTCGAGCATTGAATGCTTATCGAATTGTTTTAGGCTATCATTTTGCTCACAATACGATTTCTCGATGAATTCGTACGTTCGGATACTGATTTCACAAAAAAAAAATCGCAAAATTCAGAAAAATTTGTATTCTTTGAACGATCGAAGGCTCCGATCGTACAAATGGTATTCGAGCAGGACTTAGTCTCTGAAGCCTATGGGGAGCTTCCCGTAGGCTTCTATTGCAATTCGGTAGGTTCAATCTGGCGAAGTAGGCAGTCGAATAAATTAAAAATTTTGATCCCTTCGATTATGGAATGTATGATCATTCGATCTATTCGATGATCGAAGAGGCCAAATTTCACTTACGATTTCATGAAAAATTCATGCGATCGTAATTCGATCGAACTTCGATCATTTCACGTGAATTTCGTAAATCTGCCCCAACGTCTCTAGAGGGAAGTGATGCATGTAAACATATATATAAATATACACCAGGGGGCTGATTTACTGTGTTTTTCATATAAATATTTCCAGAAGTCATTGCAGATGCTTCAAAAATAATATGCACATAAGTATATACAGCCTCCTATCTGACAGGTATCTTCATAAAGCCAGTGCGGGGCACTTTAAAAGACTATTCACTGAAGAATGGATCACACGTGGCTGCCAGAGACTTAACATTTTCTCTAAACGACTTTGCTTTTGTCAATATTTCCAAGCCTACACAAGTCAATAGGACGTGGAAACTGTTGAGATTGCTAGGAATATGGAGTCTAGAGCCAATGAGCGCTATGTGGATTTACCTCTCACTTCTCCATGTTCTGATTTCAAATGCTAAGCCACATTCTGGCAATAAAAGAGCATTTTACTATCAAAGGCAGTTACAAACAAAAGATTTCCAATACTGAGCATATCTGTTGGAATAATGCAACGAGATGACAATAACAAGACTCTAAGGTTGATGGCACATCAGCCATTTTCTCTGCCAACATAACGATGCACTGGAGGAAATGTGCCTGTACAAGTGATGATAAGTTGACAATAAGTCTATCGTAGGCTGCATGGGTGGTGCTTTTCTCCACCAGAACAAAAGCCACTTGATGTGCCATTGGCTGTTATGTCCTCACTTGAATCACAGTCCTACTGAACATGATGAAAAGCACGATCAGTGTTTGGTGGATCCAAGGGAAATTAAGGGTTTCGTTCATCCAGACCATTATATACAGTTTCTAGCACTGATTGGTCTAAGCTTGACTTGCTGAGTAATTTTGAAAACATCTCTCCACTCATCTGGAAGCTGAAAAATGATCACTTCATGGAAGTCTAGCCACTGAATATGGCCAGTCAGATTTTTTTTTATATAGTCTCCAGCCTAACCAGGAGCTCCTTAAAGGGCAAGGAAAGTGTAAAATAGAATAAGGGTAGAAATGGTGTATTTTGTATACTAAACATAAACATGAACTTACTGCACCACAAGCCTAATCAAACAAATGATTTATGCTTTCAAAGTTCGCCACATGGGGCTGTCATCTTGTAACTTTGTTATACATCTTTGCAAGACCAAGACTGTGCACATGCTCAGTGTGATCTGGGCTAAGCTTAGGGATTGTCATAAATGATTAAAAAAAACAAAGCTGCTTGAGTTCTGCATGGCTGGGAAGTAAGATGGGGGCTCCCCCTGCTGTTCATAAGTGATTGTTTCCCTGCCAGAAGTTAGGGACTGTCTGACAATTCCTATCCACAGAAGGAAATGAAGGGAGAATTTCACTGCATACAGTCAGGTTTCTTATAAAAACGGTACACATTTTTTAATTAAAGTATATTGGAGATAGATTTCTTTTTCATTAAAGAAAGTAAAAATTGGATTTTATTTCTTTGCCTTTCCTTGCCCTTTAAGTTTTCTAGTAGGACTTTCATATAATATGGCCACAAATACCGTATGTGTTATCAGCTATATGGCCACCACATGTGAAACATTGGACACTTATCAGCGAAAACAACGAATATCAAACCTTTTGTACATAATGCAATTATTTTCCCAGAGCCCGGGGCTTCAAAATTGGATTGTGTATTAGTGATAGTTTAGGACAGTAAATATTTAGAACAGTAAATACAGTCATTCCAAATCTCACCCTGACCTTCAAGATGGGCTTTCAGGGGTATCTAGGAAAGCAAATGACAATTCTCACAACTGGCCTTCAGGTTTCTTCTGTGTGCACTTCTGGTTTCAAGACAAGAGAATCTCCGGGAGCAGTGGAGCAACTGTATCCTGCAATGTTTGGGTAAATTTCATCCTGAACCCACCCAACTGGAAGTCAATCACAACCCCTAAGGTCATAACAAGATATAGGAAAATATTGCTGTATCTATGAGAACTTCTAGGACAGTAAATAAGCATTCATCCCAAATCTCCTGCTACCTGACCATCAAGCTGGGCTTCCATGAGTAATTTGTAGAGCAAACCATCTCCCCAAATCTCACCTGAGCTTCTCACACTGTTCCCCTCGGGAGGCCCAGCCTTGCCAGTAGGGGGAGCATTATAACTATACACAGAGGGATATCCAGTAGAATGTTTGTATGCCAGGTATTTACTTGAGTATAGAGTATGTTATTTTGTAATAAGACTTTACGCTGTAGGTTTTTTAGCCTAAACACTCTAGTCCTTGCCAGTGACATCATTCTGCTAAGGAAGAAACATTTCTGGCTCAATATTCCATTTTCTGACTGCGGCATTGTTGGTGTGTATTTGGTTGCACAGTGTGAGTCTTTGTCTGTCGGTAAAGTTATAAGCCCAGTGTGTGACACTTGCACATGTTTTTAACACAACACACTTGGTTTCTTCTCAGAGAGATTAACCAAAGCCGCACCACTCACATGTGGATTTTAATGGTTCCCAGTGTCAGAACTGGAGGCTGTGATCAAGTCATTATGTCATTTATGGGCAAAGATCTGCAGCCTGTGTGGCCGACGAGTGCAGGAACTGAGACTGAATGTGCAGTAAATCTAAGAGGGTCTTAGAGAATTGCCAATTATTCAGCAGCTCCTTATTGTTACCAGTTATCTATATAGTGCAGACACATCTATGCTGATGGTACATCATTCACATCAGTCCCTGCCCCAGTGAGCTTACAATCTCTCTATGGCATTGACACACAGTAGAGTCAGTTGACCTGCCTGTATGTATTTGGAGAGTGAGCAAAAAGGAGTACCCAGGAGAAACCCACGCAGACAGGGAGAGAACATGAAAACTGCCTGGATATAGAGGCCTGGTTGGAATTAAACTGTCCCAGTCACCTGCTGCCCCTCTGCAGTGCCAAATGCTGGAGCTGAGATCACGGTCAGCAAGTTATGCACCTGGGTGGTGGACCCCGAATAAGTCTTAGGCTAGTGGCAAAAGGGGCAGTTGCAATCTGGCGGCCCCTCGGCACAGAACAGGGGGCTCATTGACAAAGAAGTCAGCACTTATTGGCACACAGTTATTGTGCATTGTTGCACCTGCGTTTCCACATCCCTCAGTTGTTTCTTTCCTGTTTTTTCTCAAGACGAGAGCAGGTGCCTCCACTTGACTCCCGCTATTCCCCTGCACCCCCGGCACTGACTTCAACCCCCTCATTGACACCAACGTAATTCCTTGAGCTGACAGTTTGTTCTCTTTGTACTGTCAGGGAAATCAGTGCTTTTGCATGTTGCTGCATCTGACAGTGTGTGACCTGCCATAATGTTCAGTTACATCTGAATTACTCACTTCTCTGGGATTTTCAACTTGTCTTTTGCAAACGCTGAACTGGAGGAGGCCGTGTAAAGCTCGCTACTGCCAGCTAGTGGCAGGGAAACCACAAAAAAAAAAAAACCACACGGGGAATAAAAAGCGTAGGTTCCTGACTCTTTTTTAATTACACAGATAATGCAGATTTCCCTTGCAGGACGGCTCATTGATCCTTACAGCTGTAGTACATAGCACGGCATCAGTAGGGAACAGCCTCCATAGAGCTCAGTGTTTCATCCATGTGAATCTCATTGTGCTTCTATATAGCTATATATATATATATCCATGCTTTCTGTCTCTGGATTGAGAAGAAGACAAGAGCCTCTGGCTCTATATAACACTAAGCAGTAAGAGATCCTTCAGGCTTTCAGAACATTCCTATGTCCATAATGGTACAGATCTTAATTACAATATTACATTACAGCTAAACAGATGTTTTCCTTTAAAGAATCAGGAAAATAAATTTACTAAAGATGCCAACAAAGGTATCAGCTCATGGCACTTGCTTGGGGAGCACAGTGCTGTCATGTTTCTTTAATACTCAGATATTGATTGCACAGGCTTGGAGTGGGCTCATACACAGTACAATCAAACTGATACAGTATATGAAGGTGCCAAAAACCTTAAAGCCCTTTGTGCTTGACCACCCCTTCCCCAGCCAGAAAGCCTGCAATGGCAAGGATCCGCACATTCTTTGTGACTCCCACCCTACAACCAGAAGGCCATAAAGTGCAGGGTGAGAAGAGCCCATGTGGCTATGAACATTTCTGAATCCATGTAAGCTTCTAAAATATGGAGTCCATGCATGAGCAGTGGCGTAACTACCAGGGGTGCAATTGCACCAGGGCCCCCACCCCCTTGGGGCCCATCGGAGCCACAAAAATGGTTATGGCAGGCGGTTATCTAGGGGGAGACTTTACAGCACACATGCTATCAACACTCCAGCATGGGATTTATAGAGGTAAGTGCCTGACAGGGGGGCCCAGGTGCCCATCCTGTACCGGGGGCCCACCAGGGAGTAGTTACGCCATTGTGCACAAGACCCTAAAGCTTGTGAGATGGTCCTCCATTTTGTTTGATTTTGAACAAATTCACACATTGTTCTCCTGTATATAGGGGGACATTGGCCAGATATTTGAATTGTACAATCTACAATCCAGTCTCATAACCAGCATCACTCAAGAGAGGAATCAAAGGCCATCCAACCAACTCAAAGTCATCACTGACTGAATCACAGTAACCATGCATGTGTTCGTTGTTATATTAAAGGCCACATAATACCCTGACAAACTGCTCCCTTAGATGGACAGCACACAAGCATCATCCAGGGTCAGTGATGGACTAATTCCAACAATCAACCAGTTTTGGGGAGTACTGTTGTTACGATTGAGACCTCAAACGTGCAGTTCATACAAGACAGACACCCAAGAATTTACAGGAACTGGAGGCTTTTTGCCAGGAAGAATGGGCAGCTTTAACCAAGTCTGAGAAGATAAAAAGCCTCATCCACAACTACCACAAAAGACTTCAAGCTGTCATTCATGTTAAACTGGGGTATCTGTTAGGGTTGTTTGGGTAGTTTGTGTAGTGATTATGATTTAAAACGAGTAAACACAGTTGTCTGACAATAAATGGCTTCAGCCAACCAGTAACCATGAGTGAAAGAAAAGTTTTTGTGTTATCATTCATATTCTCTGAAAAATGGTTAATAAATCAGAAATTCTGCCAGGGGATGGAAACTTATGAGCACAACTGTGTATCTTCCTACTGGTTTCTTAATTTTATTGGTGCCCTCAGATATGATGGCCTCCATGTCTGGCCATGCTCTTCCTGTCCCTGATTCTTTGGGGGCGATTGTCGACAAGACGTATGCCAACGTCATGCTCCTGTTTGGGTATCTAGTAAGAGTCATATTTCCTCTAGTTAAGAATTCCATACCCACAATGCTTTGCACACTCCCCTGTTTAGAAATTAGTCTCTGTTGAGATTTCAAAAAGAAGGACCAAGCGCTTCCTAATGGTCTGTTCCTGGCAGTGCTACAGACCCAAGCCTTTTCTTTACACTACAAGGAAAGTACTTGAATATAGTAGGAGCCAATGACAGTTTGATACAAGTATTGAGGATGTTCTTTGTGTTCATTGCTGGTGGGGTGTGTCAGCCCAGGAAGAGCCTGAAGATCTTTATCATTGGGAGCTTTACTGGTGGGGTGTGTCAGCCCAGGAAGAGCCTGAAGATCTTTATCTTTGGGAGCTTTACTGGTGGTGTGTGTCAGCCCAGGAAGAGCCTGAAGATCTTTATCATTGAGAGCTTTACTGGTGGGGTGTGTCAGCCCAGGAAGAGCCTGAAGATCTTTATCATTGGGAGCTTTACTGGTGGGGTGTGTCAGCCCAGGAAGAGCCTGAAGATCTTTATCATTGGGAGCTTTAAGGAATCCATGTGTCACTGCCTCCGAACTGCCTTCCCCAACTCTCCAGAAAGTGTCCTCAAGCTCCACAAAGCTAAACGGGCCGGCTCCAGGTTGTTTAAATGTAATGGGCTGTAAAATGGAGCTTTTATTTCTAGCAGACCTGCCAAAAAAAGGAATATGAGTAATATAATCCAAATGTAAATGATCTCATATAAAGTAATGGAACATTTCCTCATTCTAAATCTTAAAACGTACAGTATATACTGCAGAGAAGTGCGGATTCATCGTGCAATAAAGCCCTTACGTTCAGCTGCAATTCAACCGTCTCCATCCCAACCTCTCCGGAACATCTTCATTTAATAAAGCTGCTACATTTGTTCAACAATCAGTGTCTTTTAGTGCATTATACTGCGCCTGATGCATAAACTTCAACATTGTTCTCCTTGCAAACTCAGTCGGCATGCACCTCGCAATGGTTCTGACTTTCTCTGTCACCGGGCTCTTCATTTTAAGGAAGTTATAAAGATTTAAATTACAAAAGCAATCGCTGTATAATTACATTTAAAGGGGAAATATTCCATCCCTACAGGATCTTCCAAAACTTTAATTGAAAGTGCCATCTATTGCTCCACAATAAACAGGCTGCATCTAATGGAGGCTAAAGATAATTTATCTACAAGTAAGTTCAATACGGCCGTTCTTACCAATATGAATAAATGCAAATAAGGCCTTGTGCAATGCAGATAGCTGGAAAGCAACTGGCATCATACATACTTTATACAAGTATATATGACACTAAAGTGCACCAGGTCTGATATACAGTAGTACATCTCAATATATGCTTTTTCCTGCATTTAGTCCAAGGAACCAAGAAGCCCTTTCCATATTAAGTCCAGCAGTCGAAGATAATTTAGTCCAACAGTCCAAGTAGAAACCTTCCTGCATTTAGACCAACAGTTCAAGCAGAATCTAATTTTCTGTATTTAGTCCTGTGCACAAGTGGAAACCCTCTAACTGCATTTAGACCAACAGTTCAAGAGGAAGCTTCCATTCCATATTTAGTCCAAGATCAATTGTTTTCGTGCACTTTAGTCCAACACTCGAAGTGAAAACTTTCCTGCATTTCATCCAACAGTTCAAGCAGAATCTCCTTTTTTTATTTAGCCCTGTGTACAAATGGAAACCCTCTAACTCAGGGATGTCCAACCTGCGGCCCAGGATGGATATGCATACAGCCCAGCTTGAATGCTTTAAATACTCAAGCTTTAAATGCTTTAAATACTCAAGCCCTTTATAAGGCAAATGGTCAAAGGCAGAAGGCTTACAAGGAGAGTCCGATAATTTGCATAACATCTGGGCCAGCGGCTGACAAGGAGAGTCCAAGAGGCAGGCCGAGGCCAATACCAGGAGATCCAACAAGCAATAAGAAATGGAGCGGAGGAACACCGGCACGGAGCAGGAACGGGGAACCATGTGGAGACTAAGGAACTATGGGTGGAATCAGGAACAAGACAATGCTAGATCTGGCTCTGAGGCTTGAACCAGGAGTTGCTTCCAATCCTTATAAAGCCCCTGAATTGAACAATTGGCAACACTTGATGTAAAGGAGTTGGGTGTAGGAAGAGACCAGCAGAAAGAGAGCGGCCCATGACCATCAGGATTGCTGAACCACATCTGTTTTAAAAAGCCCAGTGGCTGAGAAGGTTAATGCAGACATACAGTAGTTCATCAAGCAGACTAGGGTTCGAGATAAGTCCTGATAGAAACTTCCTGCATTTAGTCCAACATTTCAAGCAGAATCTGCTTTTCTGTATTTAGTCCTGTGTACAAGTGAAAACCCTCTTACTGCATTTAGTCCAACAGTTCAGGAGGAAACTTCCTTTCCCTATTTAGTCCAACAGTCCAAGATCTATTCTTTTCCTGCATTTAGTCCAACAGTCCAAGATC
>CM044439.1:5633433-5651987 GCA_024363595.1 Xenopus borealis
GTAATCCCTTCCTTCCCAGTATAATACCCTCCTTCCCAGTATAATCCCTTCCTTCCCAGTATAATCCCTTCCTTCCCAGCAGTGCAACCGAATTTGTCAGTGCAGCTGGAGCCAGGGAAGCGTCAGCCTCTTGGATAGTATAATGATGATATATATAATGATGATATATATATATGATGATATAAATTTCAGGATGAGGTTTAAGAGTAAAATCTTTGTGCCGGTGTATAAATGTGGGACCCTCTTTGCCCCATATAAACACTTTGGGGTACTAATTCCCTAATTTGCCACAAGACATTACCCCCCAGAATTTGAACTAAATCGGTTCCATTACATCCACAAGAGGAGCTGGAGGGGGTCTCTGCCTTCCCCCCGGAGATCACCCACAGGGGCCAAAACTACTGCAAATCAGAGGGGGGGGCACTTTATGATTATGAATTCACTGTCTTTCTGTGCCCCCCCATCTTTCCATCAGGAATCAGTGGAGCGAGGGTTAAACTTTTAGGAAATGTTTCTCATTGGCTGTGTCACTGCACAAACTGCCTAAAATTTATTGTATCTTGAAAGGCTGAATTCCAGAAATCTTTGAGGTTTCCCTGATGGGAATGTGACATCTGGTAAATTGCTTTTCTTCCTTTATCTGCAGGGGGGGGGGGGGTAACAAAGCTCAGACTTCAGATCTGTTTTTCCAGGCTGGATACATTAACCCTGGGTCACAAATATAATGTCTCTGCGACCCCTGGGCTGGGGCTTTGGCTGCTTTTTGTACCTTTTCTTTGCTGCAACTTTCCTTTGCAACGAGCTAAATGTTTCACTGTTTCCAACAGCAGGTGCTGGACTCTTGTTTATTTCCCATCATGCCTCTCTTATTGGTCTGTTTCTTCCAGGTGTCTCCCCAACCCACAGGTTCAAGGCTTGAAGGCAGAATTGGAAGAACTAGTCGTGGGATTATCTGGAATACACTGTATATATATATATATATATATATATAAATAATATATCAGTCGGCAGTTGTAAGCAGATCCACACATTACATGTATTACAGCTGACAGTTTAACATCCCACGTATGAAATGATCGTTGTTGCAGAATGGGACACATGTATTGTGGAAAGACACATATAACAGGGGTCCCAGAGGAGCCCCCCTGCCATCGGAATGAATAGAAACACAACGTCCCTTTTACTATTCTTTGTAGAGGAGCAAAGAGCTGACAGTTTGTCCGGGTAAAGACAGAAGTCATTGGAGGCTGGAGGAGAGTTTGAAGAAAAGACAGTGGGACCTGGATGTGATTATTAGTTCTGCGAGTGTCCTGGAAAAAGCACAAGTGGGAATGGAAAGCCGGGGGGGGGGGCATTCATTGTCAAATTTTTGTCATCAGGACCAGAACAATGGGGATTGGCACACATGAAAAAAAAACTATCATATCCCCATTGATTGTGAACCAATGTGGCTGTGGTTGGGCAGCATGCCGCCCCCTAAAATCCTGATACTCTAGGCCCGGGCCTGCCTGTAATGCAGTAAAATAGTTATGTATAATTAGTCTGGCCACTAGGTGGCAGTGAGTCATAAGTTGAGCTGTGGAAGTTGTTGGTGCAGAATAGTGAATAAAGCAAACAGGGGCAGGAAATATGGGGGAATTCTGGCAGTCACAGCAATAAACTACAACTGTTTAAGAGAAAGTCTTCCATACCTTGCTTCTCCCTGGGCCTCAGTTATCCTGGTTTTTGCCCCGTTATTACCTTATGAAAATGGCTCTGGACCTGCCTTGGCAACTACTACCTCTAAGGCTACTCATAGAGCAAAACAAAGCTCAGAAACGGCCCTCCCTGGCTGCTCTAAGGCTAGAAAAATTCACCCACGAGAGAAGCAAGATGGTGCCACCACTGCCATAAGTGCTCCCCCATCACTTTCCTTGCTCCCGCCAGCACCTGAGCCTACAGGAGATTCTGCATGAGACATGGGCAACCTCAGACACCTGCACCAGCACCATCAGCTGGAAAACAGATGAATTCAGGCTGGGTCTCTCCATCATTAAACATGACCTGCAGAAACCCAGGGAGCTCACAAGGGCAGTTGAGTACAGAGCAGAATGCATGCGGCCCACTTCCAGGGCTACTACAGGAGCTCCAGTGACTAGTTCCTAACAGAGGAGCTCCAGTGACTAGTTCCTAACAGAGGAGCTCCAGTGACTAGTTCCTAACAGAGGAGCTCCAGTGACTAGTTCCTAACAGAGGAGCTCCAGTGACTAGTTCCCAACAGAGGAGCTCCAGTGACTAGTTCCCAACAGAGGAGCTCCAGTGACTAGTTCCTAACAGAGGAGCTCCAGTGACTAGTTCCTAACAGAGGAGCTCCAGTGACTAGTTCCCAACAGAGGAGCTCCAGTGACTAGTTCCTAACAGCATCTCTAAGGCAGATGATTTGGAGAACTCCGGAACAACCTCCGCTTTGTGGGCTTCTCTGGGAAGGCTGAAGGCAACAAACCCGAGCGTTTAATTGAAACTCGGCTGGTGGAAGCGTTCATGTTCAAATATTTTTTTATTGGAATTTTCAAAATGAACGGCAAGAAGATAACAACATGACAGCTACTATCCTGCGGTCTCAAAATCCTATTATAAGTAACAGATACGTGCGCTAGATCAAAAATGAACAAGAATATAAAATGAAAAATGTTCAAATAATCAACACGGGGGAAGTGTTTGGCCGCATGAACTTCTTCACCACTTTTGCCGTAGAAAGAGCCGACCAGATCCTGAGCCTCCAGGAGCACCAACTCGACTGCTGAAGTCCCGCAAAAAGACGCCATCCTGTCTCTGCCGGGAATCTGCAAAGCCTCCAGTGCCAGTTGGCATCTCCATATACATAGATTTCTCTGCTGAAGTTCAGAGGCCGAAGGCCGAGTTGATGGACGTAAATAAAAGGCGGCGGCAGCAAAATTGCCCAACGCAATTCTATATCCAACTCGCCTGCCAATCATAATAAATGGAGTTTTGCACTTCCCCGCAAGGGGCTGGCGCTCAGCTCAATGTCACCAAACAAGCAGATTGAGGTGGGAGATATCGGGCTGATCCGATTGTGGGACCTGGGGCCCAATGAGCAGATCATAATGCAGCCAATAGGGGCAGTCGGTTCACGGGACTTCATTGACGGACAGATAAAGCCGAGATCCGATAATAGACATTATGGAATCCCGTGGGATGGCCCCACACACAGACCAAAAATTTGCCAACTCAGTCTGTCGGCAGCCGTTAATCGTCCCGTGTACGAGTGCCTTTAGGCCCCACTAACAGTTCATCTAGGGCCGGGCGAGAGAAAAGCACAACTTCACCTCTCCTACCTTTTGATTTGCTCACACTCCATAACAGGACCAGGTGGAAGTGCCACCTCTGCACTAATTTAGAAGTTTTCCTTCAGGAATGAATTGGGGACGGGGTTGAAGGGGAGCGAGGCATTTGGGGAGATTGTTATGTTCTATTTCACTGGTTATGTCATGGTTAATGCTCAATATGTGTTTGTTCAAGCTGTGTTCCCCTTTAAATTAAAGTATAATGTAGAGAGGGATATTCTGAAACAATTTGCAATTGGTTTTCATTTTTTGTTATTTGTGGATTTTGACTTATTTAGTTTTTTTATACAGGTTGCTGGAGTCCTTATTCCCCTAGTAACCATGCATTGATTTGAATAAGAGACTGGAATATGAATAGGAGAGGACTGAATAGAAAGATGAGGAATAAAAAGTAACAATAACAATATATTTGTAGCCTTACAGAGATGGTTAAAATTGCTTTTCTGCAGGGAACCATCTCCCAGGTGGGAAGGTGTTGGCCCTAACAGAACCATTAATGGGATGGGCTTTCTACTCCTCTGTATTATCAGTCTTAATCCATAACACTGTCCATATATATATATATATATATATATATATATATATATATATCCTTTACTAAAGGGACTGTCTGGTCAAGTCAGTATAATTGGTGGCTCAGTAGCCACATGCAAAACCGCAGCAATGAGAGACTTCAATGCTCGATTTAACGTAACCCTGGACAAACGTATTGAGCCAAGGGACGGTATATGGGTTGAATGACGTACAGAAAACACTTGTTGGTTTAGGGATTAAAGAAGTCTGGAGACACCCAGACATAACACAATATTCCTGCTAATCAAAACCTCATTCATGCCTATCCAGTAGACCCTAGTAGACAGCCCAACCTCTGATCAAGAGGGCACAATATCTTCCTAAAGGGACATTGGACCACATCTCCTTGGAGATTATACTCCATTTAAACACCCCACCCCCCCATTAGAAACCAAAATGGTCCTTAAACCCAGTGTGTGTACAAATACTGGATAATGAAGCCTCTGCTGAGGCCAACATACAGCACCAATATACAGAATGTGTATGAAGGCTCAGCCAACACCTGGACACTATGGGATGCATTTAAAGCCCATCTACAATGGCAACTTGATGCAAAAATCGTAGCCTTTAAGCCTACCTGCAACAAAGTAGCTTAGAAGGCAAATAAATATGTGGAGGAGAGTGTAGAAGGGCTGGGCATACAGACTGGGTGCAAGCAGGTCAGGGGCAGTCATTAGGGTTGATACCTTTTCCAATGGAGACTGGTGGTCAGCTTGGAGAAGGGGTTGTGTAGTGTTTTAAAGGGGTGGGGCAGAAGAGGCAGTAAAATGAGTGGAGCCATGACATAGATGGGGACGATCGAGCAGAGATTGGGTAAGTAGACAGGGCTACGGAGATGTTTGGGGTTAGAGGAGGAGCGCGGAGAGGTGACTTGGGACAGAAGTGGAGAGGACTGGAGGTATTTTATGGGCTGGTGCAATACAGGTGTTGTCCCTAGTACTTGCTCAGTGCACCAGGCCCAGTAGTGTTGCTTAGGCACCAGTATTACTTGTCCAAATTCTGCAGAGAAGGGGGTTTGTGAGGGCGTTGGGTGGTGTGAGTGGGTAATGAGATAAGGACACACCAAAGAGAAAGCCGCCCCTATAGTACAGAGGCAAATAATGACAATATGAAGAAGCCCTTTGTGCCCAACACCAGCCCTGGGTTCAGCTTATCAGCAGCACATGGGCCACATGTTGCACCAATTTAATGAAGACTTTTATATTCATCCCGTGAGCCAAACTGAGCACCAAATGACAATCCAAACCCAGAAGAGATTTAGCCGGGGCCTTTGAATTGACAATGTGGGGCGATCCAGTTCTGTTTTGCACCAGAGAGTAAATTGATCTGGGAAGGAGCAACAATTGTATTGGGCCCAACAAACCCCAACTGTCAGATAGTTCCGTTATTTCCATGAGAAGAAGCAACGTTAGAGCACAAGCTCCGAGCGCCTCTCTATCTGCTGCAGTGGAAACGATTCCGGCGTCTCGTCGTTATACTTTTTCATTTGGCTCTTTGGTGGCAATGATGGGCTTTTTATTACACTTCTCTACGGATGAGAAATGTTCCCTCCTTGTCAGCAATAGCCACAAAAAAAACAAAATGCCCCGGCGAGTGACTGTCTGGGAAAAAAAATATGTGTATTAACAAGGCGATACACGTCTTGGAAGAGGATTTAAAGAGAAGAAACGTTCATCATTTGTCGTCGTTTTCCATCGCTGTCGCCTCGTCATCGCGCCGCTAATCTTTGCACAATTGGTGAAAAATGGCTTTAATAAAACTGAAGCTGGAGAAACCACCGGAACATCATCAGGCCGCGCATTATTTAAATGGGGGGGATTAAGCCAAGGACGAGGGAGAAGTTGCGAGTTTGGCGTTTGATTGGGTTACAGGGGTCTCTGCCTCCAACGCAGAGTAATCGGCCAATGAGGAATTTATGTTTAATATTCGATCATGAAAATTCGGATCGAATTCGAATCAAGTTTTCTTCAAATGGCTCAACGGACCTCTGCCATTGACTTGTACATGAACTCCGGAATATTCCAATTACAATGGTTTCTATGATCGAGGTGTGAGAAATCTCACATCCAAATCCGGGGATTAAAATTAGAATGTGTGAATTTTGACAATTCAACCCTTAATAAAACTCTAAATGTCACCAAGTGTTGCCCCAACATATAACCCCGTATATGTCCCTGTATGTCTTATACAAGTCTTTTTTTTATATAGATATTCAGAAACACCATTTATACAGTACAGCTATGGGACCTGTTATCCAGAATGCTCGGGACCTGGATCTTTCCGGATAATATAATTTGGATCTTCATACCTTAAGTCTACTAGAAAATCATATAAACATGAAATAAAGCCAATAGGCTGGTTTTGCCTCCAATAAGGATTAATTATATCTTAGTTGGGATCAAGTACAAACCGCTGTTTTATTATTATAGAGAAAAAGGAAATCATTTAAAAAAATTCGGATTATTTGATTATAATGGAGTCTATGGGAGACGGCCTTTCCATAATTCAGAACTTTCTGGATAATGGGTCAGGTAAATTCTGTATTTTATATCTTGTAGAAACAGTTTGGAGAAGCCCTTTTTCCTCTTTCAGCAAAATAATAACCACATGCAAAAGGTGAAGTCCCAGAATGGGTTTGATGAGATGGAAGAACTTGACTAGGCTGCACTAGGTCTGACTTCAACTCAACTGAACCCCCATGGGATGAACTGGAACAGAATTGGGAGCCAGGCCCAAGCCCAAACTAAGGTCCATAAAGAACAATACAGCTAAGTGAGGAATGCAAAACTAACTGTCCTGACCAGAGTCCTGTCATCAACCCAACTGAACACCTACGCAATGAATTGGAACACCAACCGTGAACTAGGCTTGATCCCCAACAACCATGTCCAATCTCTTGTCCATCAAATCCCACCAAAAATGCTCCAACATTTAGTGGAAGTGGAAAAATAAAGTTTGCAGAGATGGGAGAGGAAAAACTTGACTGGCCTGCACAAAGCCCTGACCTCAACCCAATGAAGCATCTATGGGATGAATTGCAACTGAAAGGTTAGCCGGGCCAACATCACTTTACAACCTGTTTTTGTAAACACACGCACTTGCATATATATATATATATATATACTGAATTACTTACACAGGGGTCCAGGGAATGTGCATGCTTATTTACATTAACTTAAGGTGGCCATACACGTAGAGATCCGCTCGTTTGGCGATGTTGCCAAACGAGCGGATCTCTCCCCAATATGCCCACCTTGAGGTGGGCGATATCGGGCTGATCCAATCGTGGACCCTAGGGCCCAACGTTCGGATCAGTCGGATCGCGGGACCGCATCAACTAACAGATGCGGCGGCGATCCGACGGGATTTTTAATCCTGCCCGATCGACATCTGGCCGACTTTCGGCCAGACGTCGATCGGGAAAGCCCATCGGGAGGGCTCCCCACACGGGCCGATAAGCTGCTGACACAGTCTGTCGGCAGCTTTTATCTGCCCGTGTATGGCCACCTTTAGCCAAGAGTTTGAGGTGTGAGGTCACTGGTTGTATGCAAAACACGAAAAGTAGAGCTGGCACTAATCCGGTGCCCCAAATAATATGATCAAATCAAATGGAATCCAGGAGTCAACATTTGATTTGATCATATTATTTGGGGCACCGGATTAGTGCCAGCTCTACTTTTCGTGTTTTGTATACATTTCCCCCCTTGCTGAGGGTTTGGAGCATGAGCACCCGGGCCCCATGTGGAAAGCGGTAAGCTTCCTTAAATATTTATTTTCCTTAATGTCTCCTGCTTTTTATTTAGTTTGCCTCACTGGTTGTATGGCCAGACTGATAGTCCATAGGCATTGGGGAAACCCATTGGGCTGGTACTGGGCACAATTCTGCTGGACAATTTTATTGTATGGATGGAGCTCTTTAGAGAATAGGTACTAGCCTGAAATATTTCCTGAGGTGCCAAGTAAGTGCTGTGATTGGATATTTCGTAGCCCCTATGGGGATTGCCAAACTACACTGAGGCTCTGTTTGGAATCGCACCTTGTTCTTATACAACCAAAACTTGCCTCCAAGCCTGGAATTCCAAAATAAGCTCCTGCTTTGAGGCCACTGGGAGCAACATCCAAGGGGTTGGAGAGCAACATGTTACTCATGAGCTACTGGTTGGGGATCACTGGTCTATAGTTTACGTATTCCAGTAAGTTGAACATCGATGGCTAAAGTCATAGGGTAATGCGCTAGTTTTATTTTACGATAACAACTGTATAAAATATACTTCTAGGAGGCACCTGCTTCATGAAGTATCTAAATCATTATAAAATACAGTCTCAAAGAAAATCTTTCCTCTGCATTTTTAATATAACCCTAAAGAAATCACATTTATTTAAAGTTTAGAGAAACTCTGGGAAACGTAAGAAAACATCCTGCACCCTGGGCCATTTGGGCGAGGACTAATATACGTAAGGAAGAATTTATTTCAGAAATGAGCAGCTGAATAATTGGGTGGGGATCAAAATGATTTCATTTTATTAGGTCATCATATTAAAAGGTGTCGTATACTCAGTAAGAAATTTAGGATTTCATTCACATTTGCTCAATGAAAACTGGATTGAAAAGGAATGATAAAACAATGGACAACAACTTCAGGGCTGATCGGGACATTTCCATACTAGGGAGTAAAGGGAAAGCCACGTTTGTGACACGGGGATAAGACTTTGTGTCACTCTGAGGGGGAACTTAATAGAGGAGCCCAGTAAAACAAAATGTTCTGGGTTCCGCCCACCACTACAGGCTCCACCCAAGACACAGGCATTAAATTATGAACACTAAAAACCATATGGTGGCCAGGGTCCCACGCTACAAGTTAAAAAAAACAATTGGTGGTCAGGGACCCCGCATAAAAGGTGGGCAGGGCCCCCCTACAAGTTAAAACAACCCATTGATGGCCAGAGTCCCAAAGGTGCACAGACAGGCCCCCTTTAACCTTACATTCTGCTGCCCCCCATGTTCCCCTGATGGCGGCCCTGTAGGAAAGGGCACAATTTAGAGGAAAGCAATCTCCAGCACAAAGCTTAAGGGGAAGTAAAGGGACAAGAGTCTCCAACAATCATGACTATGGAAACCACCAACAGGTAAAAAAAACCCTGGTAATGGATTATGCACAGACCCAGCAGGAAGAGAACATTGAGAAGCTTCTCTACAAAGCTCTATCAAACACTAGAACCCACAGTCGCTAACACAGAAACCACTTGTAGAGGCCAGCTCGTGGAACTTAATTCACCAGGCCCAAAGAATTGAAAAATATTAGGCAGCAATAACCATAAGACTTACTCTTCATCATCTATAGGCATTGACTCCTTCACCCATTGCTCTAGCCCCACCCTAGATTGGGTTCCTTCAACTTTATTTGCAGAACAGTCAATGTTGTTGAGGATTCTTCTACATGGACTTCTTTGGTGTCTGACTTGGTGACATCTGTGTTGTTTGCAGTCAGAGACATTTCACAGTTTCATAAATGTCACCTCTTTGGACAAACACGGTTAGATAAGTGAGAAATTATGCCACAGATTCCATATATTTCATAGAAGTTGGGCAACGGACAATAGTACCCGAGCGTGGCCTGCCCAGGTGTTCAACGTGGCCTTCAAAGGAGATCCAGAAACTGAAGTAGGGAAATCATTCTCAATTATAGGAAGAACGCTGTTCTGCTTCAGCCCAGGGCTGATCTCTACCAGGAATGGTCCCACAGTGACCTCTGCATAGACACAAACCCATTCAGCAAATTTCAGAAATATGCACATTTAGTTGTTTGGTGTTCGCAAAACCCATTAAATCTAAAGCCCAATGGCAGAATATACTTTTTACTGAAGCTTGTGTATTCACGAGTGTGTTTGTGTGAGTTTGTCCATCTCTGGACGGATAATGCCCTTGAAAGTGACAACACCGCTGAACAAGCAAAATGCCTTCCTCTGAAATGGTATTAATATAGTTTCCTAATCTAATCACCGAAAAGATCTCCAGCATTCCGGAGCTTTGCTTCTGCAAATAATAGAGACGCAACCCATAAAACAGCAGTGTCATCAGCAACATCGAACATGCCAGGAACACAATTCTTGTTGTTAATTCAGGATTAATCTCGCTGAATAATGCAACCTCCTTAAAATGAATGCGGGAAACGGATACGGCGAGATCATTCCTGTCCGTCGTTCTAATGCAAACGCTTCAGGCTTTATGAAGCAATCGAAGGGTGTCAGAGATAATTCTGGGGAATAAATGAAATGTGGGGCCTGTGTCAAAACCTTTTTGCAAATCTATAACTCATCTAGTAACCAAAAACATCCTCTGCTGTTGCGTTTCATTAAAAGGAAAATCATGTAAGGTTCATCTCTTTTGTTTAGGCAAAATGTCCAAAAGTCTTGATGCACAACTCCCCCCTGGGGTGTCACAATACCGACAATAAATATATTGACTGCAGTCAAGTCCCATCCTTGGAAGCCTCTTCTTGGGACTACGTGTGAGAAGTGTTGGACTGACAAACCCAGGGCCCACCAGAAACCTCAAATGTCCTCCTCATGCTTCTCCACCACCACCACCCACCAAGCCACCCATCAACCACCATGCCTGGGACAGGGGAACCCACCAGTTATTCTACCACATCCATTCCAGACCAATGGAGATAATGAAGTCCTATAGAAATTAGGAGTTTAGTCTTCCATAAACCACACATGATGGCACCTGCCACACACAGTTATTAGTGGTGGACATATGAACCTCCAAAGCAATTTTATACAGAAAATAGAGGCCCTACAAGCAGTTTGAGGAACAGAAATATTGGCAGTAGATTGAAAATGGAAACATTCCCCCAATAATTCATTTCTGGAATTTCAGACATGTTTTTGAATGCAATGTTTTTCTTTCCTCCCTGCTCCGCCAAATTCCAAACTGCAGAGCAATTAAAAGGCTGATCCCTTTAGGAGAGAAGATTTATGACTGGAACATTTTTGTTTATCTGCATCCATGACATTCTTAAGAATATTTTTGAAGTCTTCTCATGCCTTCGTCTGGGGCGTGTGTATTCTAAGAAAACCACACTTGATCAGTCGTTTAGGGTAAATGGAGTATTGAGTTTCACATGGACATTCTAAAGTTAAAGAAATATAGCAGAAATTGTATAAAAAAAACACCCACATTATATGGGCAAAAGTATGTGGAAAACCCTTCAAGTTATTGGAATTGGGTTAAGACACATCCACTGACACAGTAGACACTACATATGGTGCATGCTGGACAATCCGGTGCTTCCTAATTGTGGCAACTATTTGGGGGAGGCCCCCTCCAGTTTCAGCAGGATATTGTCCTGACATCAACCCAACCCAACACCTATGTCATGAATTGGAACCCCAACTGTGAGATAGTCATGATCCCCAACAGCCATGTCCAATCTCTTATGTATCAGTGGCAGCAAATCCAGCCAATAATGTTCCGACATGTAGTGGAAGCATTCCCAGAATAGTAAGGTTTGCAGAAATGGGAGAGGAAGAAAGTGACTGGCTTGCATAGAGCTATGACCTCAACCCAACAGACCATGGGATGAATAGGACTACGCCTCAGCTCCCAACACCAGTCATATGCATATGAATGAAAGAGAACCCCAACAACAATATTCAAACATTTAGTGGAACTTCTTCCCAGAAAAGTAGAGAGTAAAGCAGTGGTCCTCAAACTTGGCCCTCCAGCTGTTAAGGAACTACAAGTCCCACAATGCAATGATGGAGTTCGACAGCCACAGTCAGGCAAATGCATTGTGGGACTTGTAGTTCCTTAACAGCTGGAGGGCCAAGTTTGAGGACCACTGGAGTAAAGGCTGGCTTAGTAGCAAAGAGAGGACAAATCCATAAAGAATTGGTTTGCAGAGATGGGAGAGGAAGAACTTGACTGGCCTGCACAGAACCCTGACCTCGATCCAACCGAGTGCCTTTGGGATGAATTGGAACATCAACACAAGCTAGGCCTCAGCACCCAACCCAAAAAAAAAAAGAACAATACTCCAACATCTACTGGAAAGTTTTCCCAGAAAGCATAGGGTAAAGGCTGTTTTAGCATCAACGAGAGGGCCAACTTCCTATTAATACCCTTGGTTATTTGGATCAACAGGTAGGTCGGTAGATGCCCACATTCTTTTGAAGCACATATCCAGGGATGCTTCGGGCAGCAGACCATAACAGGTCACTTTCTGTATTTTATAATGAGCCAATCGGAAGGAACGTTTTTATTTTTCAGAGTGTGATCATTCACTAAAGGCAAATCCAACAACTCTTAAGAATTCTAGAAACACATAGGTACTAGGCACGCAAAAGCATCATTTCATAAGAATTTATTGACAAAGTCGTGATTTTTCTTTTTTTTTTTTTTCCCCGACTTTATAAGACAATGAAATTTAGGTGGAGGCATTATTTGAAACGCAGCGTAAACAGACCATGAACAGCACGGAGGCAGTGGTTCCCTTTTAGACATGGAGGTGCTGGTTATGACATAATGGTTCCGATTCAATTTAGTGAGAAAACGTTATCTCATGGTTTATCATGTGAAAATGAATGGACGAGATTCAATTCGGAAAAGCGAATGTCACGGTTTTATCACGTGAAAACTCTATTGAAGTCTATGGGGAAAAACTGGAACTGAATTAGGAGAAAAGTTTTTTTTCTCCTCAAATTGAACGTCATTTAAAGGTAAACTGTCATGGGAAAACATGTTTTTTTTTTTTGTTTTTTTTTAAATGCATCAGTTAATAGTGCTGCTCCAGTAGACTTCTGCACTGAAATCCATTTCTCAAAAGAGCAAACAGATTTTTTTATATTCAGTTTTGAAATCTGACATGGGGCTAGACATATTGTGAATTTCCCAGCTGCCCCTGGTCATGTGACTTGTGCCAGCACTTTAGGAGGGAACTGCTTTCTGGCAGGATGTTGTTTTTCCTTCTCAATGTAACTGAATAGTACGCAGTGGGACCTGGATTTTACTATTGAGTGTTGTTCTTAGATCTACCAGGCAGCTGTTATCTTGTGTTAGGGAGTTGTTATCTGGTTACCTTCCCATTGTTCTGTTGTTAGGCTGCTGGGTGGGGGAAAGGGAGGGGGTGATATCACTCCAACTTGCAGTACAGCAGTAAAGACTGATTGAAGTTTATCAGAGCACAAGTCACATGACTTGGGGCAGCTGGGAAATTGACAATATGTCTAGCCCCATGTCAGATTTCAAAATGAAATATAAAAAAATCTGTTTGCTCTTTTGAGAAATGGATTTCAGTGCAGAATTCTTCTGGAACAGCACTATTAACTGATGCATTTTGAAAAAAAATTTTTTCCCATGACAGGATCCCTTTAAGACTTTTCACGAGATAACCATTTCTCACTGAATTGAATCTGGACAAAATGAGTTTTGCCAAAAAAACCTACAGTTACATGTATAACGTGGGGGCGGGGCTTCATCCATGACACGAAGCGTACAAAAACCTTAAAGCTATATATATATATATATGTAGAAAGAAATTAAAATTTAAAGTGCAAAATAAAAACAACTTCCAAGGACTTGAGAGGTACATTTGGAGAGGACATTATTTTATAAACATCATTTCCCATAATAATAATAATTTCACATTTGCCTTGACCATTCCAGTGCCACAGGGAGTGCATCGATTTAGCAACACAAAGGGTTAAACACTTTGCCCCCACCTACAAAGGCCGATACTCTGCAGCCGCTTTCACAGCGAAGGTTCGTTCAGAGATTCACAGTGCTAAACGGACACCGGACGTTCTCCTAGAGACTTGCAAAGGCCGCCCTGCAATCTGTATAGCAGCAGCTTCTTCTGAAGAGCGTCCGCTTGTCTCTATTATCGCATCTTGTTCTTCTTAGAATTTCCCTATGGGAACAAACAATAACAAAAAAAGGTTAGAATGTGGAAATATATAGAATTCATGGCACTGGTATGTGTATCTATTAGTCAATAAATGCAGCTCTTCTAGTTAAAGCAAAAAAACTGCTTTGCTGAATGTAGGGGGCACGTCAACAATGTTCTACTACATGTGACTACTACTTACCTTTCTTGGACAGTGGAGAGCCGCTAGCAAATTGTACGCTTGGAATTGTCCATGGAAAATACATGTGACCATTCACGTACTGCAGTGGTTGTTGGACTTTTTCAGTTCAAGCCCCTCTTGAAGGTCCAAACCTTGGTCAGGGCCTTAGCTCATTGCGAGGTTGTAGAAATAGGAGTTCATTTGTAGATCCAACAACATCTTGGAGAGCAAATACAGTTTCACACCAAGACACTCTTAAAATGTTCTTAAGTGCATCTAGGAGAAGAACTCTACTGGCATTCAGGCTGAGATCATTCTGCTACTACTGAAGCCCCCTAAGGATGCCCCACCATTGGGGAACATGGAAGGAAATGGTCTGTTTCACTCTCATAGATGTTCTCTCAGGCTTGAGGTGCTGGTCTAGGTCAGGTAGGACCCAACAAAAGTCTAAGAATGGAAGCATATGAATGAAGCCAATGCAGGTCTAGATGGTTGGTGCTATAGAAGCAACAATTAGTTAGGGCTTGGAGTAGAGTCCTGCGCGGGTCCATTTTTTGGGACCCGAACCCGACCCGTACCCGTAACCCGCAACCCGAACCCGCATTTTTACCCGCTTGGACCCGCGACCCGAACCATACCCGCAACCCGTGATCCGCAACCCGGACCCGCGACCCGCTGACCATCAAGAATCAGGAAGTGCTGTCATCATAAACAGGAAGTGACATCATCGGAAGTAGCCAGGATCAGAAAAAAAAGGAGTAAAACAGGAAGTGCTGTCATTGTAAACTGGATGTGACATCATCAGTAGTGGAAATGCTCAGAAAAAGGAGTAAAAATCCCTATAGCGAGGATCCGCGACCCGACCCTCAACCCGCCAACCTGCAGAACCACCGGCCCGCTTCTATACCCGCACCCAGAAATTCTACGAGCAACCCGCAGGGTACCGCGGGATTTTGCGGGTAACCCGCGGGTACCCGACCCGCTGCAGGACTCTAACTTGGAGGCCAAAGATCAGTGAGGTTTGTAGCCCAGTAGCACGACCACTAGAACAGGGACATGAGTGAAGGACTCCAAAGGCATGTTCTCCCCCTATAATGTTTAAATTACTGACCTAATGCTGGTAGAATAGATTCTGCTGCTAAGGACATGCACATATTGTTCTACAAAGCTTGTTCTGTGTGTAAATAATCTAGAAGCAATGGAGCAATATATTTATAGCCTAATGCACCATCATGAAACAATATTTGTCAGGACTGTTCCGGAGTGTAAAAAGGGTATGAGGGTAGATCCCAGATACCCACCTTGTTAGCCATCTTCAAAGTGTCAATCTCTTCCCGTTGCTTTGACAACGTTTCATTCATAACGCAGAGGTGGTCACTCATCATGCTCAGCTGATCTTCATAACTCCTCTTAGTAGTTATTAATTCATCCTGAAGAACAGAAGAGACACGTTTTATTGAAAGTTTATTTTATCTAGGCTTGTTCCGTTTCCTCAAGATCAAATGGACTTTACAGACGTAGATTGTGAGCTCTGTGCAACAGGTACAAAGAACTGGGAGCTCTCTGAATTCAAGGCCCATTACACTCATTCAATCTTACTACTAGGTTTTGGTTAGGTGAAAGTTCAGTCTGGACACTACAGGATGGTGATAAAAAATAGACAACATCTGAGTGTCTAGATACCAAACTGGGAACCATAGTTCTACAAAGTATATATATATATATGGTATAGGAAGGGCCATAGCTTTCTGCACCATGGGCGACTTAACTAGTGGAGTAACTGCAGGAGGGCAGACTCCACTGTGGACACAGGTTCCAGTTACTATAGTAGGACAGACTATTAAGTCTGTAGTTACTGGAAACCCTGTCCTCTATTGAGTCTGTCCTCCTGTAGTTACTGGAACCCCTGTCCACTATTTAGAGGACAGGGTTTCCCGTAACTACAGGAGGACAGACTCCACAGTGGACACAGGTTCCAGTAACTACAGGAGGACAGACTCAATAGAGGACAGGGTTTCCAGTAACTACAGGAGGACAGACTCAACAGAGGACAGGGTTTCCAGTAACTACAGGAGGACAGACTTCATAGTGGACAGGTTTTCCAGTAACTACAGGAGGACAGACTCAATAGAGGACAGGGTTTCCAGCAACTACAGTAGGACAGACTTCATAGTGGACAGGGTTTCCAGTAACTACAGAAGGACAGACTCAATAGAGGACAGGGACTACAGAAGGTCAGACTCAATAGAGGACAGGGTTTCCAGTAACTACAGGTGGACAAGCTCCACCGTGGACAGGGTTTCCAGTAACTACAGGAGGACAGACTCCATAGTGGACAGGGGATCCAGGGAGGTGCAAATGACACCCCTCCACCGGACTGCATCAATGGATGTGGAATTAGGTTGACGCTTGGGGGAGGTGTGTGGGTGGTAGGGCTTAGGAATAGAATTTACTGGGGCTACAACATTCCTTCTCTGTGCTTAGCAACATATTTAAAATAAATATATATATATTTAAGCATGTACAGTACAATGAAGAATATATCCAGTCTGCCGATGAAAGTTTTCCTTTAAGGATAACAAGAGGGGTGGGGGGGGGGAGGCAGCAGGCTCTGCTCTTATTAAAATGCCCATGTATCTTACTGACAGTGCACACCAATAGGAAACTACATTATTCATGTCCAAAGCAGAAAAAGGAAAGCAATGCTGACGGCAATCAGTAATGTTCAACATAAAGGTCATCAAGGAATCCAAAGCCCAGGGAAGGAGATAAGGGGAGAGAATGTGATGAAAGGTATTAATACACTGAGGATAAATGAAATGCTATTGAGAAAACATTTCCAAAGTCACAGAGTCTGATGTTGCCACCGAGCAGGAGACATTGGCTTCTATTAATGGTATAAAATGAACATTCTCCTCTCACCCCCAGTGCTAATACAGCAGGGGAGCAAACGGCAGAAGGGGGGAGCATTGCTGAACTACTCCTGGCTCTTATAGGACACGTAGAAAGAAAAAGTGTTGGATCTCAGAGGTTTTGTTCTGGGCCCTGCTCGGTGATTTGCATCTGTCCGACCACTTGGAAGCGGCGGGGGGAGCGGGATAGAAGTGCGAGTCAGAGAGAAAGTGGGAATTACAGAAATGAAGGGATTGTTTAGATACAAGCGGTTATTGAGGGAGGGCGATGAAAGCAGAGTGAAGTCACATTGATGTTTATAAGAATCTTACAGCAAATGCCCTGCACTCACCACATGAAATAAATAGAATGCTTTATACTATATGTATAGGAGAGGTGATCCCAAACCTCCAGCACTTCCACGACCCCTACCCAGGGAATTGCCTCGGTTTCCAATCCAGCCACGAACACCTCTGTTCTCCTAGTTCTCAACTTACAAATTGACTAAACTCTCAACCCTGAAACTCTACCAAAGCCTTTGGCTTAACGGTCTCCATAGTCACTTGCCCACTTAATAGGCGAATCACCTCACTGCAAGTCCAAGTGGGCTGGGCCTGAAACAGCCTGAGCAAATCATAAGTACTGGTGAAACTCATAGGGGTAAATTCATCAAAGAGTGAAGTTCCGGAACTAGAGTGAAGTTCCGCCACTCTCCATTCATTTCTATGGGATTTTGCAAGGCGTATTTATCAATGAGTGAAGTGAAAGTTCACCATTTGATGAATACGCCTTTAAAAATCCCATAGAAATGAATGGAGAGTGGCGGAATTTCACTGTTTGATAAATATACCCCATGGGGGGGGGGGGGTACTAACCAACACTGGGCAACATAACCGGCTAGTTAGTCCCCAATGTTAAAGGGAAACTATAGCAAAAATGAAAATGTAATATAACCTTCAGCACACTGAAATGAGAACTTGTCTAAATACGATCAATTAAATATTCATCATTGTTAATTGGCTTGTTTGAAGGAGAAAAAGGCAATTCTTTCCCGGGGGCCTCATACCTGTAACTTGCTGATGCTCAGAACCGAATATTTGGTCTCTTCCGTTAGGCTCCGATTGGATTTGTCAGACAACGTTAAGCGCTTAGCGAGCGCCCGGCACTGAATATTAAATACAAAGAGTGATGTTATTACAGAGGAGTCAGTGATCCTCCTGATGCCTAAATCAACTCACAATATTATTTGAGATGGGTCTTTACCCAGCATGCACCACAAACTTGCACCCGTCACCCACTTGGATCCCACCCCACTTGCTGGCAAGGTAAAGAACTAATAAACCAAACAGCTACAGGAAAAGAATTCCCATATAAGAAAGTGAATCATGCAGAAAGAGTTCTGTTGCAGACCCTGCAATCTATTTTAAAGGCATATAAATATTAAGGGTCAAATTGACTAAAATTCCCCAAAAATGCCTCGAATTCCCTCGATATTCGATAAGCATTCGACTATGAATGCTTATGGAATAGTCTTAGGCCATCATTTTGCTCGATATTCGATTTCTGGATGAAATCGTACGATCGGATACCGATCGTGAAATTTCCTTTGAGCCTCGGAAAACTTCGAACGATGGAGGCGTTCGATCGTATGAATGGTATTCGAGCAGGTCTTCG
>CM044439.1:5678599-5690260 GCA_024363595.1 Xenopus borealis
AAGTCACATGACTGGGGGCAGCTGAGAAACTGATAATATGTCTAGCCCCATGTCAGATTTAAAAATTGATTATTAAAAAAAAAATCTGTTTGCTCTTTTGAGAAATGGTTCTCAGTGCAGAATTCTACTGGAGCAGCACTATTAACTGATGTGTTTTCCCATGACAGTATCCCTTTAAAGTCCTTCATCCTTAAGAGTCCCGTAAGCCTTGAGACAGGTCACATTCCCTTACTAGTTGTATACCTTCATATAACACACCATGGGAAGATGTACAGAGTACTTTCACCAAAATGAAAAAATGTTAAAGGAACATTGACACTAAAAAAAAATTGTCTTAAAGGAAAGGCCATGTAAAGTAGCGTTGACCTGCATTGGTAAAAACAGATGTGTTTTGTTCAGAAAAACTAAAATCATTTTTTTTATAAACTGCTGTGCAGCCATGGGGGCACAGGGGAGGGATATTTATGCTTAGGGGGGGTTACTTCTCCTTTAAGCCAGCTGCAGGTTGAACAATGCAAGCAGGCATTTGATTGGTTGCTATGGGTTACTGCAACTTATAAATGAGCCCCAATGACTGTGTGCTGCTTGCTCAGAAGTACCCTGGCCCAAGTTCTGCTAACATAATGCACATAAAGTTATATACAAGGGAAACTTACTTGGTAAGGCAAGCAGAGTAATGTAAGTCTTCAGCTTATCAAACGCTGCTGTTAATTTCTGCATGTCCTTGTGCAGTTCCTGATTTCTTGACCGCAGAGCCGACGTGCCACTGGAAAACTCGGATTCCTCTTCCAAACTGCAAGTGTTAAAGCACATTATCATAAATTCGGCAGGGTTGTACAAAGTACCCCCTACCGTTTTCCGATCACTGATGCGACATGCTTTAAAGGAGAACTAAACCCCAAAAATGAATGTGACTAAAAATACCATATTTTCTATAGTGAACTTATTGCAGGAGGCTAAAGTCTCAGCTTGTCAATAGCAGCAATGATCCAGGACTTGAAACTTGTCACAGGGGGTCACCATCTTGGAAAGTGTCTGTGACTCTGCACATGCTCAGTGGGCTCTGAGCAGCTGTTGAGAAGCTAAGCTTAGGGGTCGTCACTAATTATCCAGCAGCAGAAAATGAGCTTCCCTGGCTGTAATATAAGCTGATGCTACAGGTTTGCTGATGATTAAATTGTGATGTTTCTAATGATGTGTATTAATGACTAATCAGCCTTATATTGTGACTATATTTCTATGACACTATCAGGTGTATATTGTGAGTGGGTCCCTAAGCTCAGTAAGTGACAGCAGCACAGAGCATGTGAATCAGTGAATCAGTAGAAAAGAAGATGGGGAGCTACTGGGGCATCTACTGGGACTGAGACACAGATCTTTACTGCTAAACACAAGCACAAAACATCATGTACAACATTTATACACACTTCTTTACTCAGGCTTTACTTCTCCTTTAATATGCATGAGGACCTGACTATCCCCTGACCAGTAGCAAGTGAAGTCCATACTAGAGTGCAGATTATCTGCAACGCTGACATTCTAGTTAAAAATCTGGGAATGAAACAGGGAAAAGAAAAGCCGTTGGATTGTATAAAGATGCAATGAAATAAACAAGTACCTTTTCAACTGATAGGGAAGAATCTTTTGCAGAAAACAGACATAAGATGCAAAATTCTCTGAAAATATGTTCAGTTTAACTGCAGTTTCCTTTAAAAAAACAAAAACAAACAAAATTAGACAGATTTCTACTCGTTGTGGATGGAGAGAGAGAGGTTATAAAATGATGATGATGATGATGATGATGAGGATGAGGAGGAGGAGGAGGAGGAGGAGGAGGAGAGGAAGAGGAGGAGGAGGAGGAGGAGGAGGAGGAGGAGGATAGGAAGAGGAGGAGGAGGAGGAGGATTACCAGCACTGTAACAGTATCCTCAGCGATGCTCTCAAACAACTGCAACATTCCTTCCTCAAGAGGACGCACGTAAGAGGCATTTTCGTGAAGGTATTCGGAAAACTATACAACAGAAAAAGAAACATTTCAGCCAAATTAACAATCAGTTTATTAAAAAGGTTGTTTTACATTTACAGGTACGGGATCCGTTATCCAGAAACGCATTATCTAGAAAGTTCCAAATAATGGAAAGGCCGTCTCCCATTTTATCCAAATTTTTAAAACCAATTTCCTTTTTTCTGCAGTATCAGAAGTACAGTAGCTTGTACTTGATCCCAACTAAGATATAATTAATCCTTATTGGAGGCAAAACCAGCCTATTGGCTTTATTTCATGTTTATATGATTTTCTAGTAGACTTAAGGTATGAAGATCCAAATTACAGAAAGATTCATTATCTGGAAAAGCCCAGGTCCAGAGGATTCTGGATAAGAGGTCCCATACCTGTACTTGATCCCAACTAATCCTCATTGGAGGCAAAACCAGCCTATTGGGTTTATTTCATGTTTATATGATTTTCCAGAAGACAAAGTATTGAGATCCAAGATCCCTTATCCAGAAAACGCCAGGTTCCGAGCATTCTGGATAACAGGTCCCATACCTGTACCTTGTACTTGATCCCAACTAAGATATAATTAATCCTTATTGGAAGCAAAACCAGACTATTGGCTTTATTTCATGTTTATATGATTTTCTAGTAGACTTAAGGTATGAAGATCTAAATTACTTATATCTGGTAAACCCCAGATCCCTAGCATTCTGGATATCAGGTCCCATAGAAGAATTTTGTTTGGGTATAGAGTGGATAAGACATAGGATAAGGCTATAGCTTTACAGCAGGAGATATGAACCAACACAATTCATTTAACAGAAAACGAAATATCCTGTAAGGATTTGTCGCCCTCTGCAGGCTGTTACTGTAACTGCAAGAACTGAAAGCCGCTCTGTATACTGCAGTCTTGAATTCACGCCTTAGGGTTTTGAACCGAATTACAGATTCTTTGCTTTTAATCCCAGCTAAAAATCCATGTTCAAATAAGGAAAGATTAAATCAATAATTTAAAAGATTAAATATGCCAAGCCAGACTGGGGCATCAATAACAAACCACACAAATCCTGCACTTATTTCTCGCGGATAAACAAATTGTTTGAGAGATTCTTTGTTCAAATTTTCTTTGTGTTTTAAAAACACCTCTCTCTCTAGACTAGAGGACGACAGCTGAAATATTGAACGTAGACGGATATTACAGCAGATCAGGACGAATGTTATGAAATCAATGCGCAGGGAATTGCACTGGAAACACACATAGGGAAATTCGCTAAAGCGCCAAGCGTCTGATTCGCCGGCGTGACGTCAATTCGTAACTTCTCAAATTTACTAACGCCAAAAAAAAAAACGCTGGGGTGTTTTACCTTTCTAGGGTGATAGTCTGAAAAAGAGCGAAATTTTTTTTTTTGGGGGGGGGGGGTTAAAGAACAAGTAAACGTTTTTTTTTTTCTATCTCTAAATTTGCTCTAAACAGCCCCTCAAATTAATGTACCTAAGTCCCTGCTGCAAGTCTGCTCTGGTTTCTGTGTTATCAGCAGCTTGTTTCCCCTTCTTCCTGGTGCAGAGTGAAGCCCCGCCCCTTAGCTTACTGAGCTGACCTTATATCTTGGACTAGTCCAGGAGATCATTTGCATACTATGACATAGCAGAGAGCAGTGTGTGTAGCAGCTTTTGCTTGGGGAAACTAGCTTACTAATGAAACACTGGCTCCCTCTTCCTCTCTATTGTGGAACAGCAGCAAATGGACAGCTCAGTAAACTAAGGGGCGGGGCTTCACTCTGCACCAGGAAGAAGGGGAAACAAGCTGCTGATAACACAGAAACCAGAGCAGACTTGCAGCAGGGACTAAGGTACATTAATCTGGGGGGCTGTTTAGAGCAAATTTACAGAAAGAAAAAGAAAAACATTTACTTTTCCTTTAATCTCCTTCCCCCCTACAATCCCTATTTGGTTATTTTGCGTTCAGTCGACGCTAAGCAAACATGGGGGGCGATGGCCTGAAAGCCAGTTAGGATTTCTCTCTATTTTCTCTCCTAGATTTCCCTGCAGTTTGGGTCAGTTCTGATTAGGGATTAAAGCACATTGTCTATTCTAGCAATTACTAGAATTAAGGGGGAATGGCTGTTACGCCAATGTTTTCACTTGAAAACGTGATCATTCCCAGGCTGATAAAAGCTGCCCCGTGTATGGGGCCCTCTGATGAGTCTGCCCAATTAATATCTGCCGGAAAGTTAGGCAGGTATCAGTAAAGTGAAAAAATCCCATCAGGACAAGGGCCTCGTTGATAGGGTCCTCACCCCGGTGGCCTGCGTTTACCTGCATTCCGATTAGGGATGCACTGAATCCAGGATTCGGTTCGGGATTCGGCCAGGATTTGGCCTTTATCAGCAGGATTCGGATTCGGCCGAATCCTTCTGCCTGGCCGAACCGAATCCGAATTAGCATATGCAAATTAGGGCCAGGGAGCTAAATCACGTGACTTTTTGGCACAAAACAAGGAAGTAAAAAATGTTTTCCCCTTCCCACCCATAATTTGCATATGCAAATTAGGGTTCGGATTCGGTTCGGTATTCGGCCAAATCTTTCGGGAAGGATTCGGGGGTTCGGCCGAATCCAAAATAGTGGATTCGGTGCATCCCTAGTTCCGATACAGTCATTTCACCCAAACCCGGTTAAACTGCAACTCTCAAAGTAATTTTTATTTTTTTTACTGGGCACAGGGTAAAGCAAGGGACTGAAGTAACGAGTGTGTAAGCAGCTTGACTGTAGACGTTTAGAGAAAAACACACACTTACCTTTTTATTTAATGGCGAGACCACATCGATGGCGGAGTCTACGGGAAAGATCTGGACGCGCTGTTCTGTGTACGTGTGAAAGTTCAGGAGAGCCGTCACCAGGTCTCGGACAAAAGACAGACCCTGATTGGCCAATTCCCGTGCTTTCAGCTGGAAGGGAAATCGATGGACAAACACAAAATGTGAAAACAGCAGGGAAACGGGTTAATGGTTTCTAGGTTTGATGCGCAAACGTATTTACCGACACATTCGCCGTCTGTTAGAGATACTGCGAGGAGCTTACAGGCGCATTCACATATGAAACCAACGTATAGTTACATATTATACACACAGAAACCCTCCGAGACACATTTAACACCTACCTGATGTCTTTTATTATGCACTGGTACATTCAGGGCATTCAGTTGGCTTGTTCCTAAAAAAAAAAAGCAAATTTCATGGGCATATGTTATTAAAGGGATACTCTCATGGGAAAAAAAAAATATTTCAAAACACATCAGTTAATAGTGCTGCTCCAGCTGAATTCTGCACTGAAATCCATTTCTCAAAAGAGCAATTTTTATGTTTCATTTTGAAATCTGACACGGGGCTAGACATATTGTCAATTTCCCAGCTGCCCCTGGTCATGTGACTTGTGTTCCGATAAACTTCAATCAGTCTTTACTGCTGTACTGCAAGTTGGCGTGATATCACTCCTCCCTTTCCCCCACCCAGCAGCCTAACAACAGAACAATGGGAAGGTAACCAGATAACAGCTCCCTAACACAAGATAACAGCTGCCTGGTAGATCTAAGAACAACACTCAATAGTAAAATCCAGGTCCCACTGAGACACATTCAGTTACATTGAGAAGGAGAAACAACAGCCTGCCAGAAAGCAGTTCCCTCCTAAAGTGCTGGCTCTTTCTGAAATCACATGACCAGGCAAAATTACCTGAGATGCACCTACACACCAATATTACAACTAAACAAAATATGCTTTTATATTGTATTGTGAATTTTTTGCAGTGTGAATAGTGTCATTTAGAAAAACAAAATCATAAAAATTGTGACAGAATCCCTTTAAGGACACTAAAGAAGGAAATTATTATGCAGTGGGGCATTTTTTCCGTACTAGAGCGACCACGGAAAGAAACATTCAAGCTCAAGCAGACAGGGTCCCACTGGACATTAAGGGGTACGTCACACCATTTTCTCTGTGATTTGGCTGTTGCCCACGGGCCAGATATTCAGAACCAGTCAATTTGCCCTTCGCTTGGGTTGTTCCCATACAGAAACTGAATGACAGTAGGTCAGCGGCTACCTTGAATATGATCTCTTTATTTATAAAAAAAAAAAATACTCCGAGAGCTATGGAAGACTCAAGGGGTCATCTCTGACCTTGTACACATTCTGCCCTCTTATCATGTGCCTTGTAGAACTTCCACAGGTCTATTGATCTCCCCTCAGAAGCCCACACTTGTTCCCCCAGTCTTTTCTAAATCATCCTTTTTGGTGTTTTGACCACCAGAGTTCCTTCTTTAGAAAAGCACTGGGTCAAAGGAATGGACGTGTGCTGGTGATTAGAGGAAGGCTTGGGAACACAAGTTTTGGCACCCCCCAATGTAGACGAGGGTATCATTGCTGTTGTCAGGCAGAACATTTCTCATTCTCTTCAATGGGAGCCGTAACCAGCGACGGACTTCTGCCTGACGGACGGACTTCTGCCTGACGGACGGACTTCTGCCTGACGGACGGACTTCTGCCTGACGGACGGACTTCTGCCTGACGGACGGACTTCTGCCTGACGGACGGACTTCTGCCTGACGGACGGACTTCTGCCTGACGGACGGACTTCTGACTGACGGACTTCTGACTGACGGACTTCTGCCTGACTGACTTCTCCCATGATTGGTGGTGCAAATGCCACATGTCAATGGCTAAGACTTCCAAACTGAAGGCTGCCACTGGGGAGGCCATAGACTCAACATCAAGACTGGTTTGGTTGAAGACCTATTATCTCCCCCAGAAAGCTTTAAAGTTGAGATATGACCACTGATCTGATGGAAGGACTTTCCCCAATATTAGTTTTGTTAATGATTATGGGGGTGGACCATCAAGGAAGATGACCTAAAAAAACTACAGCAAGTGCTTCACTGAATAAACAAAAATGGTGTGAACATCTGCCCTTGAAGAAAAAGTATAACCGGAGATGTAAATATCACCATATGGCCTCGTAGTCAAAGCCCAGCTCCAGCTTTACCCAAATTGGATTGATTAAAAAAAAATAATTGAAAGAGAACCGTGGAATGGAGTCGCAAAAATAATTGTAAAAATTAAAGACATTTATTAGGACACTGAACAAATGGCTGACAAAAGAACAATAGCTTTGAGTCAGGGAAACCATTACTGCTAATTACCTTGCTAGTGAAGAATTTGTTTAATACTAAACCTCCAATACTTATTATTTAAAGCTACTTTTTTCTCGGTACTAAAAAAAACCGCTCCAAATTAAAAAAAAAATATATATATATATAATACATAAAAATCAGAAGAAGCCATAAAATAGACAATAGTTCTTTGCAGTGGGAAGGGATTGTGGGATTTCAGGGTGAATTACACCCCTATTATACCCCTATACAGGAGCGGAGAGCTTGTTATCTCCAAGAATCGTTTGGCAGACACATCTGAAGGTCTTATAATTTGCCCACTGTTGCCATAGCTACAAACCACTTGTCTCTATTGTGTCTTCCTAGGGCTCTTAATTTGGATTCTTTACCAATATATATATATGAAATAGATTTATTGCTAATAAAAAAGGCAGTTTTATCGTGGTAACTGTTGTGAGGCTGGGTTTCTCGTACGACGGCTGCAAGTACCAAATTGTATATAAATTAATAAAGAGCCCGAGAGTGACGTCTTGGAGAAACGCTTGTTCTTTCACCTGCTGAATAATTTACATTCAATTTCTGCCGCTGCAGATTCTTCCATTCCCTCCTCTATAAGAGAGTAAATATATGTGGCCGTCTAATGCCGGGAGGTTAACAGCATTATGGACGGCAGAAGGCCGGGCGCACTTTGTATTGATTACATGAGACGGTTGGACGGACGCATGACACACGGACACGGCTGTGAATTATTGAAAAGTCTCATCTTTGGAGAATAGAATACCCTGCTGATGTAGTAAACGATATATATTATATACCTTGAAAGCAGCAGGAAAGTTGAAAGTAAAACGTAGTCCCTGTGTAAAATGTATAATGAAGCAATAGAATTAAAGGAGAACTAAACCCTTAAAAAAAACCCTACCCTATATAGACCCCCTCCCCCCGCCTAGGTAGTAACCTGGGTAAATTCCCCAAAATGTTTACTTACCCGTCGGTGCAGATTCAGGGCATCGGAGTTCACAGGTGCCATCTTCTTCTCTTTGGAAATCTTTGGGTCTTCTTCCTTCACTTTTCCCAGACACCAATTTCCGAGACATGCGGCGCATGCGCAGTTGTCAGGAACCGGAATATTGCTCCAACTGTGCATATGCCGATACGCCAGTCTCTTGCCGAAGATTTCCAAAGAGAAGAAGATGGCACCGTGAACTCTAATTACCCTTTGGTGCAGATTCAGGGCATCAAAGAGTAAGGGGCATTTACCAGGGGTAACAGCTAGGCTGAGAGGGGGAGCAGGGAGGGAGGGAATTAGGTGGGTTTTTTTTTAATTAAGTGGAGTGTAGGACTGGCCAGATATGGGATGACTGACGTAGTTGGCCAGCTTAAATATATTGCAATACATGGACAACAATCTGCATACAAACGTAGCCCTTGCCCAACAGGATTTTTCAACCAGATATCTAGCCTAGTCCAAGATATTAGTAAAGGGGTAGTGGTAGTTTTAAATCCATATACTGGCTAATGAACTGCTATCATGTTCAAGAGAGCTCAGATCAGCAGATGAAATTGACCTATGCAGTGACCAAAGCCAACTACTCTTTGGTTGCTATGGAATCCTGAACTCCTACTACCCCTATCACTATACAGTCATCCATGATAAGCCTTTCACAACAGAATGTCTGAGGACCGTCAAACACTAGAAGTCAGTGAAAGACAAATGCAACTAAAGTTGGTTTGTTCCAGGGCAATCCAACTGCCAATGGGCTGAAGAATTGTATCACGGGTGACTGTGCAGAAACATACATCTTCTAGGCAAAAGGAGCACCCCTATAAGATATATTGGATGTAACTGTCAATGAATATCTGACACCCAACTGCTGCATGTAGAGAGACATGATGTCTGGTGAGTTTAATAGAGTGAGCTCTAATACATCTTCTAGGCAAAAGGAGCCCCCCTATAAGATATATTGGATGTAACTGTCAATGAATATCTGACACCCAACTGCTGCATGAAGACAGAATGAAGAGAATCAGATGCTGAGAGAGGAATAGTGAAGATAAACTTGATTATTTCAGAAACCGTACAGAATATTTAATTGATTGTATTTAGAAAGTTCCTTATTTCAGATGAAGCTTATATTGTTAACATGTAATTCTATAGCGCCAACTTGTTGCGTATATTTATATTTATATTTGCGATAGCTCCCCTTTAAGATGCCCTGTGATTCTTGCTATATTTGCATGTTGGGTTAATGGTCGTCTTGTACTTTATTATTAAAAAACATCTTTCGCTGCATTTTATAATTGTGTTTCCTTACTAGTAAATAAACTGAAGGCGACGTTCGTACAATGTTGTAGTACAAATAAACAGAATGCTCGTGGGTAGCTGTTGTGTCTTCACAAAGGGATTTTAAGCAACAAATGTAATGTAAAGATAAGGCATTAAAAGAAATTGATTCCTGGGGAAAGCGGATGAGCACTGATCAGCGATTCAAAAGCAGATCCTACATTTTCTTACAGATGATGCCCAAGGAGTCAGTCAGTCTACTGAAAATCCAAATTCTGCGCCTGCAGCTGGTTCTAGCCACAATAAAGTGCTGTCCCATAAGCCTGCGCTCACTATACTTACTTGTGTCATTAAAGGGCACTTTTTCATTGATGATGCCTAAGGAGTCGTCCAGTCGGCTGCTCAGATCTGTATGAAGCGTCTTCAGCTGGTTCTGGCTGGGAAAGAAAGCATTTCAAATTATCTCCTCTTTCATCCAAAGAGACAACATGTCTGTGTAAATCCAAATTACATGCTGTGGGGTTTCAGCATAAGTTTAAAAGTATAAGCTCTTTAGAGCAGGGACCCCTTTACCTATCGTCTACCGATCGGTTATAGATCACATTTCAGCATGTAGTCCTTTTTCAGCAGTGCATATCATTATTTATTGTACTGCTCTGCAGAATAAGCTGGGACTTCAAATAAATGTTATTAGTACAGGTATGAGACCTGTTATCCAGAATGCTTAGGACCTGAGGCTTTCTGGATAATAGATCTTGCTGCAATTTGGATCTTCACACCTTAGGTCTGCTAAAAAATAGGTAAACGCTAATTAAATGCAATAGGATCGTTTTGTTGCCAATAAGAATTAATTATATCTTCGTTTGCATCAAGTACAAGCTACTGTTTTATAATTACAGAAAAAGGAATTTTTTTTTTTTTTTTAAATATGGATTATTTGATTATAAAGGAGTTTATGGGAGATGGCCTTTCTGTAATTCGGGGCTTTCTGGATAATGGAACCTATTCCTGTAATAATAATAATAATAATAATAATAAAAATGGTTCCGTGCATTTCTAAAAACATTTACCATCGGGTGGCTGAACTATATGAGTAGCAAGCTCAGCTCAGTTTGAAATGTACAGTTGGGAAGGATCAAGTTAAGAGTCCTGCAGCGGGTCGGGTACCCGCGGGTTACCCGCAAAATCCCGCGGTACCCTGCGGACTGCTCGTAGAATTTCTGGGTGCGGGTATAGAAGCGGGCCGGTGATTCTGCAGGTTGGCGGGTTGAGGGTCGGGTCGCGGATCCTCGCTATATCGATTTTTACTCCTTTTTCTGAGCATTTCTAATAATGATGATGTCACTTCCGGTTTACAATGACAGCACTTCCTGTTTTACTCCTTTTTTCCCTGATTGTGGCTATTTCCGATGATGTCACTTCCGGTTTACAATGACAGCACTTCCTGATTCTTGATGGTCAGCGGGTCGCGGGTCCGGGTTGCGGGTAGCTAGTCGCGGGTACGGTTCGGGTCGCGGTCCAAGCGGGTAAGATTGCGGGTCCGGGTTGCGGTTTGCGGGTACGGGTCGCAAAAAATGGACCCGCACAGGACTCTAGATCAAGTCACATATAAAAGGGACCATCTATTAGAGAAGTGCCGGGGGTGTGGGGAGTGGTGCTCTACGGATCCATTACAATAAATGTAGACTTGAGATGCAGCAGAAGGGAGTGATCTCTTCTGAAACAGAATTCTGGGTGAGAAGCGGTGCTCATTCATTACAGTGGACTCCTGAGGGGCGAGAAGCTGTTTCCAGGTTATTCACTACAAGGGCTGATTCAGGATCAAACATCGGCCTTATGAGATACCCTCTGAATAATATATTCCATTTCAGTGAATGTGGACAGCTCGTTCCAAACAGACTGTTAATGAAGCGATCATTGAAAGCCATGAATGACGCATAAAATCACTGTTTCAGGCAAATCGCACAAACGTGGAAAGTAATTTTGTTCTGTTTGTGAAATACCTGTGACATTTGAAATGTCAACAACCTGACAAAGCAGAAAGCCATTATTCCCCTGCTCCGTCAGCTATAGAAGTGTGTACTCACCAGTCTTCTGTCCTCTGCCTGCACTCCTTGCTTTCCCTCTCAAGAGCCTGACACTTCACCTGCATAAAACACAATTACAAGTGTTAGTACAATTATCCCAATATTTATGTTTCTACATTGTGTATGTATATATA
>CM044439.1:5698206-5708485 GCA_024363595.1 Xenopus borealis
AGTTTAATAGAGTGAGCTCTAATACATCTTCTAGACAAAAGGAGCCCCCTATAAGATATACTGGATCATTCATTGGACACCCAACTCTAGAATGAATATAGAATGAATACAGAATGAAGTGAAACAGATGCTGAGAGGGAGAGTGAAGACAAACTTGACTATTTCAGAAACAGTGCAGAGGTTTCAATTGATTGTATTTAGAAAGTTTCTTATTTCAGTATGCTGAAGCGTATTTTAAATTTTCATCCTAGCGATAGTTCCCCTTTAATCACTGGTGGGGAGTTCAGGAGACAGAACTCAACCCGAATCTGCCTACGCCCGGAAAACTCTTGCAGAAGTCAGCTCAACCTCCCCCCCCCCGACCCACGGGTGGTAAACCAGTTTTCATCTTGTCCAACCGCCAGGCCTTCATCTGTGTTAAACAATCAAAGCAGTTTCAGACACAGATCAAAGAGCTAGTTTTCCCACTTACTTGTATGTGCAAGCGCTCATTCTCCTCTATCTTCTTCTGAAGGTCTTCATCAAACACATTTTTCTGTTCCTGGCTCAGCTGAGAGGCATCCATGTTCTTCTGTAAAGCAAAAAAAAAAAAAGTGCATAAAACTCATATTTCTCACAAAGGCGGAGACAGTGAGCTCAGCGGGACTCCTACATACACACCAGTTGCTGGGCTCATACCAAATACAGGTTTAAGGGCATCCATGCACATGTTCCTTGGTGTTTTAAGGGGTGACTACTGTGTCGAATTGCTTTATATAAATAGTGCTTAGTGAGGTCATCAGCTATGTCATTTGTGTTACCTGAACCTCTGAAACGTGTTATAATAATAAATAATGTATAGGAGGATATTAGAAGTCATGTTGGAGTTCCGTGACCTGTATAAAAGCACTATATGGTCATGGAACTCCTGTGAACTCAATTATAATTTACAGTATGGGATACATTCTTTTCCATGTAAATCTATATATTATTACGGAAACACAGAGAGCAAGTTTATGCAGCTAAATACAGATATAGCCCTTTGTTCACTACAACCTCCAGCCCTTGACCCACAGCCTGAGACAAACTAAAATCCCTAGGGGGGGAATTCACAAAAGTGGAGAGAGCCCATTCTTTGAGTAAAAATGATGGAAAACTGGAGTAAAATACTTTCTCACAAACAGAAATCCGCCTAAATTCTGATTCAACCTCCACTTTCTTTTCATATTTTAGCGAGACGCTTTTTTATGAATCAAACAACAGAAAAATTATGAAAAAACAACATTTTGAAAATGGAGTAAAGCTCTTCCCTCATGTTTCAGTTCAGTTCCAAAATAATTTGCTGTGCTTTGCTTTAATCACACCTCTTGTAGGTGCCCCATTGGGGAATTATTATCATATTAATGGGGATTAGCATTTCATATTCAGGGCACATATTTCTGTCTAACCCTATAGGTGTAAAAGCCTCATTAACAAAACGAGTAAAACAACGATTAAACAAAAAAAAAGTGTATTTTATATAATTTGAAAAAATGTAAAAAGTTCTTAACTCCCACTTGCATTATTGCACTAGTTTCAGCCTAATTTGTGAGGCAATACTAGCAATGTGAGTGAATATATTATCTTAAAGGGAAACTGTCATGGGAAAACTTTTTTTTTTTTTTTTAAACGTACCAGTTAATAGTGCTGCTCCAGTAGACTTCTGCACTGAAATCCTTTTCTCAAAAGAGCAAACAGATTTTTTATATTCAGTTTTGAAATCTGACATGGGGCTAGACATTTTGTCAATTTCCCAGCTGCCCCGGTCATGTGACTTGTGCCAGCACTTTAGGAGAGAACTTCTTTCTGGCAGGCTGTTGTTTTTCCTTCTCAATGTAACTGAATAGTACGCAGTGGGACATGGGTTTTACTATTGAGTGTTGTTCTTAGATCTACCAGGCAGCTGTTATCTTGTGTTAGGGAGCTGTTATCTGGTTACCTTCCCATTGTTCTGTTGTTAGGCTGCTGGGTGGGGGAAAGGGAGGGGGTGATATCACTCCAACTTGCAGTACAGCAGTAAAGAGTGATTGAAGTTTATCAGAGCACAAGTCACATGACCAGGGGCAGCTGGGAAACTGACAATATGTCTAGCCCCATGTCAGATTTCAAAACTGAATTTAAAAAAATCTGTTTGCTCTTTTGAGAAATGAATTTCAGTGCAGAATTCTGCTGGAGCAGCACTATTAACTGATGTGTTTTGAAAAAAACATTTTTTCCCATGACAGGATCCCTTTAAGGAAAAGTAAATCCTCACAGATAAGGTTTTAGTTTCAGAAGCACACAGACCTTCCCTCCTAAGATAATAAACCATATTTCTGATACAAATCATTATATTATGCATTTTATTTATTACATTTCTTGTATGTAGACCCCTGTATCTTGTTACAGAAGTGGAATCGCACAAACATGTAGGCGGATTTAGAAAGCCCAAGTTATCCTGAAAAAAATGATGTATAATTTTCAAAGGTAAAATAAACCAAAATTCCAATCTGATGTCTGACTGACGGGTGTAGTAAGAGCTAAATTAAGAAAAAAAAAATGTCTCTGGAATATCATGAAAAAAACGAAATCTGAAAACTGTCTGTTTAAAGGACAAATTCACAAAAGTGGAGAGGTTTGTGAATTTGGTAGGAAATCCAACACTTTTATCTCCCATTTTATTATGTCGCAATATCAGCACATTTGTGAATCCCCCACCCCCAAAAACGTGCAGCATGATGGACTGAGACTAATGAGGCCTTGCCTTGGTTTTCTTGCCCTTTACATCCATTAGCGAGAGCTCGTCCTGCAGTAGCTCCACCCTCTTCGCCAGCTGCTGGTTTCTAAACGTCAGACTGTCCATCTCTTGCTGCTGTTTCCTCAGGGACTGATCCTTCATTTTCAGCTGCTCCTGAAATGGGAAGAAACAAAAGAAGTGAGACGAGCAAGAAAAATGGAAATGTTTAATATTTCCTTGGCTTTCCGCTATATAAACGTAACGTAAAGTTGATGGCCCCTAAGAAATTTAAAGATGAAGGAGAGGAATAATCTCTCAAAACTGGAGCCATATTTTATGGATCATTTGCCTTCCTGATAAGAGAATGTAGTTAAAAAATAAATATATACTATATTTAAAGGGGAAACAATCACACAGGGGTGCAAAAATGTTAGGTAGCCCCCAGTTATAACAATTGCTTACCTAATACCCACCCTGGGCTAGTGCAGTCAATCCCAAGAAACACACAAAGATGCGACAGCCAATTACAGCTCTGCAGTTCCCTGTCAGGTTTGGTTGATATGCCCAGTACAATGTACAGAGTAGAGCACAGCTTGGTAACCCTAATTAGGGAAAGGCCGTCTCGCATAGATCCCATTTGTATCCAAATAATTCAAAATTTCAAAAATTAATTTCCTTTTTCTGTGTAATAATAAAACAGTAGCTTGTACTTGATCCCAACTAAGATATAATTAATCCTTATTGGAAGCAAAACCAGCCTATTGGCTTTATTTCATGTTTATATGATTTTCTAGTAGACTTAAGGTATGAAGATCCAAATTATGGAAAGATCTGTTATCCAGAAAACCCCAGGTCCTGAGCATTCTGGATAACAGGTCCCATACCTGTAATAATAAAACAGTAGCTTGTACTTGATCCCAACTAAGATATAATTAATCCTTATTGGAAGCAGAACCAGCCTATTGGCTTTATTTCATGTTTATATGATTTTCTAGTAGACTTAAGGTCTGATGAATATGCCTTTAAAAATCCCATAGAAATGAATGGAGAGTGGCGGAACTTCACTCTTAACTTCAATCTGATGAATCTACCCCAAAGAGTGAAGTTCTGCCACTAGAGTGAAATTCCGCCGATTTCCATTCATTTCTATGGGATTTTTAAACGTGTATTCATCAAAGGGTGAATTCTCACTTCACCCATTAAAGGGGTGGTTCACCTTCAAGTTAACTTTTAGTATATTGTAGAAGGGCCAATTCTAAGAAACTTTTCAATTGGTTATTTATTTTTCATAGTTTTTTAATTATGTGCAATTTTCTTTGCAGCTTTCAAATGAGGGTCACTGACCCCATCTAAAAACAAATGCTCTGTAAGGCTACAAATGTATTGTTATTGCTACTTTTTATTACTTATCATTCTATTCAGTCCCTCTCCTATTCATATGCCAGTCTCTTATTCAAATCAATGCAGGGTTGCTAGGGTAATTTGTACCCTAGAAACCAAATTGCTGACACTGCAAACTAGAGAGCTGCTGAATAATAAGCTAAATAATAAAAAAATCACAAATAATAAAAAATGAAAACCAATTGCAAATTGTCTCAGAATATCCCTCTCTACATTATACTAAAAATTAACTCAAAGGTGAACAACCCCTTTAATGAATACGCCTTGCAAAATCCCAAAGAAATGAATGGAGAGTGGCAGAATTTCCCTCTAGTGGCGGAACTTCACTCTTTGATAAATATACCCCCAAGGCTTCTATTGCACCAAGGTGAAGGGTTACCATTCCCAGACAGTGGCCAGTGAACCAAAGAAGTGTATATAGAGAAGAGTATACAGAGACAGTGTGACACAAGGGAATATAGAGCACAATGCTGAGAGCTCCAGGATTACCTTCAGTGCTGTGCCATTGGCCTGCTCATCTACTACTGCCCTCTTCAGCACCTGATTCTGGGCCCGCAGCTAAAAGAAAACAAAGGGAATTATTAGACATCGTATCACTTTATACAACATTGCAACAATCACGTCTGACCTGCACATAAGTCAATTACCACAGGCACATCATTAGCGGCACAGACCAGCACATTCATTGCGTCTTCCACAGGCTACTCTGCCCGTCTACTCTGCCCGTCTACTCTGCCCGTCTACTCTGCCCGTCTACTCTGCACGTCTACTCTGCACGTCTACTCTGCAATTCTATTCGGATATGGAAGGAGCACTCTGAAACCCTTGGATAATGTCCTCAATGCATTTATTACCGTACTAGACATTAAGCCTGTTAAATTAACGGGCGCTAGAACATATGTAGTCAAACATTTATAAAAAAATAGAATTGTTGTAGGCGAATTTTCGCCTGTGCTGCGCAAATTCACTAACATGAGAATTTACGCTCTGGTCGGCGAACGGTAACGTATTTACGTTTTTCAGACTATCACCCACAATTGTAAAACACACCACAGCGTAAGGGTGCGAAGTTGCGCGTCTATCTACTTTGCTAGCGTAAATGATCACTCAATGGGAATTGAACACTAAAAGCACTGGTCAGAGGCATTTACCTTATACACTTCACCACAGGCTTCCATTAACTCTATACTAAGTACTGGTACTGATAGCATTAGCTAGTGATTGGCGACCTCTAGTGGCCAAAACTGGTAAATTTGGTCTGTCGGCACATGCACAGTAGCGAATTCCACGGACACAGGGACTGGACGCAGAGACACTTCAACTTTATTATATAGGATATATAAAGAGAAGGATTTTGAGAAATTGGAAAATTCTAAGGAATGACAGAGAGGTAGGAAAAAGGTTCAGAGACACTCCACAATTTGCATATAGTCGAGGGAGAACAACAGGCCAGTTAGTATCAAATAAAGTGCTAGAGAAAAACCCCACAACTAGTGGATTGTTGGTGCCCCTAAATACGGGCACTTTTAGTTTAAATTAAAGTGCTCATTGTACAGGCATTATAAAAGGTGAAAGCATTGCGCATGCCAATAAAGGAACTGAAATATATATTAATGGGCGTCATCTATTTGATAAAGTGCCCTAGTGCTCTGCCCTATATTGGACAGACCTCGAGAAGCATAAAAACTCGTTTAAAGGAACATAAAAGCAACATACGGAATTACAATCCTGATAAAGAAAAAAACTATAATATACATCAGAATTATCTGTGGCAAAGCATTTTTATTATGATAATCACACAGTGGCCCAGGGGAGGGATTGGAACTGGATAAGATGCCAACGGCAACATCAGCCAACACATATAAAGAAGGGAAGCATTTTGGATTAAGATGGTGGATTCCCTGTGCCCTCAGGGTCTTAAAGGGCAAGGAAAGTGTAAAATAGAATAAGGGTAGAAATGGTGTATTTTGTATACTAAACATAAACATGAACTTACTGCACCACAAGCCTAATCAAACAAATGATTTATACAAAGTTGGCCACAGGGGGCTGTCATCTTGTAACTTTGTTATACATCTTTGCAAGACCAAGACTGTGCACATGCTCAGTGTGATCTGGGCTAAGCTTAGGGATCGTAATAAATGATAAAAAAACAAAGCTGCTTGAGTTCTGCATGGCTGGTAAGTAAGGCGGGGGCTCCCCCTGCTGTTTATAGGTATGATTGTTTCCCTGCCAGAAGTTAGGGACTGTCTGACAATTCCTATCCACAGCAGTAAATGAAGGGAGAATGTCACTGCATACAGTCAGGTTTCTTATAAAAACAGTAGACATTTTTAAATTAAAGTATATTGGAGATAGAATTTCTTTTTCACTAAAGAAAGTAAAAATGGCATTTTATTTATTTGCCTTTCCTTGCCCTTTAATGAAAGTTTAAGATCCTTTCTATAGTTTTTATGTAGCTGTTGTGCGACAATGTTTTCAAATGATATTTATGGTCATATTTTTTTCAGATAAGGAACTCTGGGGACTACTATTGAATCTGGATCATTTATATTTATGGACTAATATCGAACTTTTTCGTATTGTGTGATTACATGGTGTTGATGGGGTTAACGCCGTGGTCCTCAAACTTGGCCCTCCAGCTGTTAAGGAACTACAAGTCCCACAATGCAATGATGGAGTCTGACAGCCACAGTCAGGCAAATGCATTGTGGGACTTGTAGTTCCTTAAAGGGGTGGTTCACCTTCAAGTAAACTTTTATTATATTGTAGAAGGGCCAATTCTAAGAAACTTTTCAATTGGTCTTCATTATTTATTTTTCATAGTTTTTTAATGATTTGCAATCTTCTTCTGTTTCTTTGCAGCTTTCAAATGGGGGTCACTGACCCCATCTAAAAACAAATGCTCTGTAAGGCTACAAATGTATTGTTATTGTCACTTTTTATTACTTATTCTATTCAGTCCCTCTCCTATTCATATTCCAGTCTCTTATTCAAATCAATGCAGGGTTGCTAGGGTAATTTGTACCCTAGTAACCAAATTGCTGACACTGCAAACTAGAGAGCTGCTGAATAAAAAGCTAAATAACGATAACACCACAAATAATAAAAAATGAAAACCAATTGCAAATTGTCTCAGAATATCCCTCTCTACATTATACTAAAAGTTAACTCAAAGGTGAACAACCCCTTTAACAGCTGGAGGGCCAAGTTTGAGGACCACTGGGTTAACGGGTCACATGTTTGTACCACATGGGTTTAGTGGATTAAATTGCATCGTATTCACTGGTGTGTATTGCACCTGAGGAAGGGGTTGGTCCCTGAAAGCTTGTGCATCAGTATTTCTGCTAATAAATGTATTGAGGGCATTATCCAAGAGTTTCAGAGAGCTCCTTCCATAACCGAATATCGCTGCAATATTGGACTTGGAATCAGTCTGGATACGGATGCACCGGACAAAACGCAGTAAGTGGCGTGCGGCGAAAAACCAAGTCGTTTGAACCACTGCAATTAGTTGCCGGCAAGAAAATAATCCAAACTCAGATAAATTAAAGGAGACCATTGCGCAACAATTCTACGTCCAGTCCATTTACTGAAGAGCAAGTTACTCACTGGACCATCATAAGGGATCGTGCAAATAACTAATTCATCTTCTGCACTTAAGGGCTCATCAAGACCAGCAGATTCGTGGAGATTAGTCGCCTGGCGACAAAATGCCATGTCTTTGAGGCAACTAATCTCCATGAATGGCTTGCTCGTAAATTCGCCTGTGCCTATTCAAACGCGGCGATGCAATTTTCAAAGTCGCTGAAAATTGCGAGGCAATTTTCAGCGACTTTGAAAATCACGTCGCCGCATGTGAATAGGCACAGGCGAATTTACTTCTAGCGGGTGCGCGCTACGAGCAAGCCATTCGTGGAGATTAGTTGCCTCAAAGACGTGGCGTTTGTCGCCAGGCGACTAATCTCCACGAATCTGCTCGTCTGGATGAGCCCTTAGAGACAAACATTAACGGCCAGATTTACTATTGAACGAATTTCGAAATTGAAAAAAAAAAATTCGAAATTCGACCATGTGAATAGGTAGGGAAGTAAAATCCTTCAAATTCAACTATCGCAATTCGATTGGTCGAACGATCGAATAGGAAACATTCGATCAATAATTCGTTCGAATCGGACGATTTTTCCGATCGATCGAATATTTTGTATTCGATCAAAAATAACGAAACCCCATTCGGCAGCTTTGATCTGGCAAACTAGGTGGTCGAATATTAAATTTTTTGGGGAAGCACTTCGACAGTCGAATATTCGAATCATTCCATTTGATCGAATTAAAAAAATTCACTGGTCGAAGTGGTCTTCAAAAAAACATTCGAAAATTCAAACGAGAATGTTTTTGAAAATTCGATCGAACTTCGAATACTTCATGTGAAGTAAATCTTCCCCTTAGTGTCTGGGGATGGCCAAAGACTGAAAAATAAAAGAAGAAGAAGGGGTTGTTCAACTTCATCTAGTTCAGTGATTTTCAACCTTGTGCCTCCAGCTGTTAAGAAACTACAAGTCCCACAATGCATTTGCCTGACTGTGGCTGTCAGACTCCTTCATTGCATTGTGGGACTTGTAGTTCCTTAACAGCTGGAGGCACAAGGTTGAAAATCACTGATCTAGTTCACCAGAAATAGCGACTTTTTCCAATGACTTTTCATTTTCTATTTGTGACCTTTTTTTATTGTAAAGGGTGATTTTTCACCTTCTGAAGCAGCTCTGGAAGGGGTCGCCGACCCTGTAAACTTCTAAATGGAAACATCTATTGATCCATTTCTTCTCTTTGTCCCTGCTGAGCAGAATCCGTGGGTTTCATTACAGGCAGCTGTTAGAATTGATACAATAGTTGCTAATACTCCAGAGATGCTGCTGAGAAATGGATCAACTAAATGTTGCAAAATTGTATCAGTTTAGAGTCTGCGCCTGAATTACTGAGCTGCCCCAGACTCTAACTCCACAGACTCTAACTCCACAGACTCTAACACCACAGACTCTAACACCACAGACAGCTCATGGATCAACTCAAAAAGTCACACATAGAAACTAGAAAATACTGAGAGATTCTGAGACAATTTGCAATTGGTTTTAATTTTTTTTTTTATTATTTGTGGTTTTAGCTTTTTATTCAGCCGCTCTCCAGTTTGCAGTTTCAGTCATCTGGTTGCTAGGGTCCAAATTCCCCTAGCAACCATGCAGTGATTTGAATAAGAGACTGGAATATGAATAGGAGAGGGACTGAATAGAAATATGAGGAATAGAAAGTAACAATAACAATACATTTGTAGCCTTACAGAGCATTTGTTTTTAGATGGGGTCAGTGACCCCATTTGGAAGGTGGAAAGCAGAAGAAGACAAAGAATTAAAAAATAAACAAGAAGTAAAGCCCAGTGGAAATGTTGGTAAGATATGTTCCTTGTGCACGAGGCTAAAACTGAATGTAAAGCAGAGGCACCAGAGTAACTGAAGTGTTTATGAAAAGAAACAGAGATTAAAGAGATATTACCTTAGAATACTCCTGAGCCAGCTTCTGGTATTTCCCCTGTAAGTCCCCAGTGGCCATTTTGCGTTTTTATCGGTAAAGCTGATAGGGACAAAAGAGTTGATCGCGGTCCACCAGCAGATCCCGGCGAAACTCCCGGCAGACCGCGACCTGCCTGACTGACGTACGCGCCTTCCGTACCCGGAACTCCGCTGAGTGGCCGTGACGTCACGAGTCTCACCTCGCGAGATTAGCCGCAATAAGGCGTTGCTGCGCCCTGTGCTTGTTGCTGGGGCTGATCTGAGTCGGGGGCGTGAGTCGGATCACGTGAGTCTCAGGAGCCGCCTTTGAGGCTTTGCATTGATTCAGCGAAGGATTGTTCTTCTTGTGAGGCTGAGGGAAAGCGCGACGCTGACTGACACTTATGTCTTTTATATGATAATTGTGCTGCCTCTCCTCATTTATTCCTCTCAGTAATGTCACCCTGAGACACAAGGAGCACAGGAGGGAGTCACAATCTCCAGAAGCTCTGCATAGCGACCAGCATGTAACCAGGGACATCTCTGCATAGCGACCAGCTTGTAACCAGGGACAGCTCTGCATAGCGACCAGCTTGTAACC
>CM044439.1:5734898-5755518 GCA_024363595.1 Xenopus borealis
GATAGAGAGAGACATGGATAGATAGAGAGAGAGAGAGAGACATGGATAGATAGAGAGAGACATGGATAGATAGATAGAGAGAGAGAGACATGGATAGATAGATAGAGAGAGAGAGAGACATGGATAGATAGAGAGAGAGAGACATGGATAGATAGAGAGAGAGAGAGAGACATGGACAGAGAGAGAGAGAGAGAGACATGGACAGAGAGAGAGAGAGAGAGATAGAGATAGATGGACAGAGAGAGAGATAGAGATAGACAGATAGATAGAGAGATAGAGATAGACAGATAGATAGAGAGAGATAGACAGATAGATAGAGAGAGATAGAGAGAGATAGAGAGAGAGACATGGACAGAGAGAGAGAGAGACATGGATAGATAGAAAGAGAGAGATAGAGAGAGATAGATAGAGAGATAGATAGATAGATAGATTGATAGATAGAGAGATAGATAGAGAGAGAGAGAGAGAGAGAGAGAGAGAGAGAGAGATATAGACACACACACGTGTACTTTTGTGATGACACAGATATAGTCTGGCTGCTATATAGAGTTATTCGGAGTATCTAGAGGCCACATATAACCTGCCCACTACCTTGTACAGCACTGCTGACATTAGTTCCCTGTAGTTTCCATTCTATAAAGAAACACTTCCTGCTTTATAACGACTGGCTCCCACATGATCTCATTACAACTCTGCTGCTCTTTTCATCTTATTATGGGATCATCACGCCGAGCGTGGGGCTTTTCTGACGAATTTTAAAGAAACGTTATTGGCCGAGACACAGGACAGGCAGATGCAGTAGATCGACCAATGCCGTGTGTCCTTCTCTCGGCACAACATTCATATTTCTAATAGCTCAGTCTATAATGATCAGTGTTTATAAGCTACTGGCAGTTATTATAGGGATCACAGGAGAGAAAAGGGTTGTTCAGCTGAATGGGGTAGTTGTCTGGCAAGTATATAACTATAAAGCTGCTATTTAGGGGTGTTCTATATTCAGATAATGGGTGCTGGTCATGGTAAAAATAAATTCTGCAATTTTCTGCACTGAAATCCATTTCTCAAAAGAGCAAATAGATTTTTTTATATTTAGTTTTGAAATCTGACATGAGGCTAGACATATTGTCAATTTCCCAGCTGCCCCAAGTCATGTGACTTGTGCTCTGATAAACTTCAATCACTCTTTACTGCTGTACTGCAAGTTGGAGTGATATCACCCCCCCTTTCCCCCCCAGCAGCCTAACAACAGAACAATGGGAAGGTAACCAGATAACAGCTCCCTAACACAAGATAACAGCTGCCTGGTAGATCTAAGAACAACACTCAATAGTAAAATCCAGGTCCCACTGAGACACATTCAGTCACATTGAGAAGGATAAACAACAGCCTGCCAGAAAGCAGTTCCCTCCTAAAGTGCTGGCACAAGTCACATGACCAGGGGCAGCCGGGAAATTGACAATATGTCTGCAGGAGCAGCACTATTAACTGAAGTGTTTTGGAAAAAAAAACATGTTTTCCCATGACTGTTTCCCTTTAAACAAAGCCTGAGAGGTTATAGCTACTATTTTATTCATTTTGCACTCAAATACATACACGCAGGCAGACCTACAAAGCTGTGACTGTATATAGATCCCTTGTTGTATTTGTTGCATTGAACATGATCACTATACAGAAGTCAATCATCCGAGTGTCAGCTCTTTGATTTCAGCTTCCATATTGGGCCCCGGGGCTATAGAACACGAGCTGCTCTCACGTTACTAAAAGCTCCAGCAGAAGGAAGCGCTGCCATGACAACCCAAACCCGACTGCCACCCGAGACCACGGCTAGACTTGCAGGTCTATAGTAACTGTTTAGGTGCCGAGGGAGTCGCAGCTCGACTGTACCAACAGAATGGATAATGGGGGGGAGAGCCAAGAACAAATGCCTTTTCCTAATGGAATGACCCCAAATAAAAGAGATGCACATTATTATTATTGATCCGTATGAGTCACAGCAGCAGTATACAGGCATGGGATCTGTTATCCAGAACGCTCAGGACATGGGGGATTCTAGATACGTTTTTCAGTCATTTGGATTTCTTAAAGGGGTCGTTCACCTTCCAAACACTTATTTCTGTTCAGTTGTTTTCAGATTGTTCCCCAGAAATAAAGACTTTTCCCAATTACTTTCCATTTTTTTTTTTTTTTTTTAACGGTTTTTCCAAAATCTAAGTGTAAAGTTGAATGTTGGTGTCTGTGGTGTTAGAGTCTGGGGCAGCTCAGTAATTCAGGCGCAGACTCTAAACTGATACAATTTTGCAACATTTAGTTGATCCATTTCTCAGCAGCATCTCTGGAGTATTAGCAACTATTGTATCAATTCTAACAGCTGCCTGTAATGAAACCCAGGGATTCTGCTCAGCAGGGACAAAGAAATGTCAATTATCAGTTTACAGGGTCGGCGACCCCTCCTCCCAGAGCTGCTTACGGGTAGAGCATAAATATGCCAATATAGGTGTTTTTCTGCCTGTAGTTTTCTTTTCCCAACATGCATTTCTGTTCTTTCTCGTTCCCCATAATCCCACTCAGAAGAAAACGATTTACATGCAGAATGCGCCCATGCGGTCAATAAGCAACGTAATTACGCTACCGGCCTAATATGCCATAAAAACGTATATACGGCATTTATCTTGCAGGAATTTGGACGCCATATTTAATGTACTGCATATTTACATAAAGTCTAGTTTCAACCATGCAAATCCCATAGAGTCGATCGATTTGGTAGTTTCTTGGCGTATTTGCGTTTCTGCTGAAAAACGCCAATACTGGCGTCCCGTGGCGATTTTTCAGTGCATTTTATGTGTATTTACGCTTTTTTTTTTTAAAAACGCCACGTCTGGCCTTGCCCTTAGAAGGTGAAAAATTACACTTTAAACCTGAATATTAGAAAAGCGGTCACACATAGAAAATAAAAAGTAATTGGAAAAAGTCGTTATTTCTGGTGATCTATATGAAACCAACTGCGTGTTTGAAGGTGAACAACCCCTTTAAGTAAAAATCATATAAACATGAAATAAAGCCAATAGGCTGGTTTTGCTTCCAATAAGGATTAATTATATCTTAGTTGGCATAAAGTACAAGCTACTGTTTTATTATTACACAGAAAAAGGAAATTGTTTTTAAAAAAAAAAAAAAAAAAAAGAGGATTATTTGATTATATTATTATCGAGTCTTTGGGAGACGGCCTTTCCGTAATTTGGAGCTTTCTGGATAACAGGTTTCTGGGTAACGGATCCCATGCCCAGAGACAGTTCATCACTATTGGTTCCATTCAGAGAACACACTGATGCAATTTAAAGGCACACGTTCCTCACTGACCATCATAGGAATGTTGGGCTCAATAAGGCCGTCAGCTCCATCTGTCACTTACCTTTCCGTGACTTCTCTCCACCTTCTGGAAATATTTGTTGAGCGAGAGGTTGTGTCTGACGGAATTCTTCCATCCGGTGGGCGCGGTGGCAAAATATGGGAACCGGTCGAGTATCCAGCTGTATATGTCTTTAACTGGCAGGCATTTGTTAGGGGAGTGCTCGATGGCCATGTAAATGAGGAGGCTGAAGGAATACGGAGGCTTGGAGGAGGCCGACAGTTTCTCTGGAGTCTGACAGCCGGACGGGGAAAGATCACCTTCGATGTCATAGAGTGGGCTCCCCGCCGAGACCCCCTGGCTCCCCAGACTGAAGTTATTCAGTAGGTTTGTGCTCTCGTGCAGCCAGTTTAGGTTGGTCAGCTCTTCGTCTGTAGCCTCACTGTCCACCATGGAGGCCTTGCCCACCTCCTCCGGCAAACTGCCCATGTTCTCCGTTGGACTGTACCCCCCCGGGACTTTCTCCGCTGCTGGGCTCTCTACGTTCTTGTCTGGAGTCATTCCGGTTACCGGACCCATGGAATTCGATTACTCTGCAAGAATAGACAGACAGAACACGGGAGTAAGAAGAGGAAAAAGGTGAGAGAAGACTCAGACTCACACATAGGAGACATTGTTTTCCACCTACGTAATGATATACCTGCTGAGACGGGTTATTTAGTATCGTTCATATAACAGTTCAGTATAAAAACTGGGTAAATATATAAGCTGTGCCATATAGAAATGTATCTAATATAGTTAGTCAATAATGTCATGTATAAAGGCTGGAGTGAGTGGATGTGGAACAGAACAGAACACTACTTCCTGCTTTTCAGCTCTCTTGCTTTCCACTGATTGGCTACCAGGCAGTAACCAATCAGAGACCTGAGGGAGGGCCACATGGTACATAACTGTTGCTTTTGAATGTGAGCTGAATGCTGAGGATCAATTACAAACTCACTGAACAGTTATGTCCCATGTGGAAGTAGTGTTTTATTCTGTTACACATCCACTCACTCCAGCCTTTATTTTATTTTTTATTTTGCACAGCCTGTCTATTTGCCCAGTTTTTATGTTACACTGAACTGTTATACTTTAAAATGTAAGCAAGATCTGTATGTATAACTTATATTCTGTACTCTAGTGATGTGAGGCTTCAGATTTTAATAATAATAATAACCTGCCCTCACCCAGATTGGCTCCTCCATTTAAAGACCCACGCCGGCTCCAATGTCATTAAAGGGCTGGGGTGGGGCATGATCAGTTTATAAATGGAGGAGGAGCAGCTCTATTGAACCCACCCACTAGTGATGAGCGGATCAGGTAAAACCCGACCTCAACCCGCCCCCTCCCTCCACCCACGCCCCGACTTACTCTTATAGACCCGCCCCACCAATGATGTCACAAAAGGAGCGGGACAAGGACGCACGCGACTATAAAAGCAGAAGTCTGCAGTGTAAGGCGGCGGTGGGGATAGCAGTAAGAAGTATAACTTAAAGAGTGAAAAAAGAGGTTATTATGGCAACCTTAGTGACTGAAGCAAAGCATTTACTTAAAGCAGGGATCCCCAACCTTTTGAACCCGTGAGCAACATTCAGAGGTAAAAGGAGTTGGGGAGCAACTCTAGCATGAAAAATATTCTTGGGGTGCAAATAAGTGCTGTGATTGGCTATTTGGTAGCCCCTATGAGGAATGTCAACCTACATTGAGGCTCTGTTTGGCAGAACACCTGGTTTTTATACAACCAAAACTTTCCTCCAAACCTGGAATTCAAAAATAATCACCTGCTTTGAGGCCACTGGGAGCAACATCCAAGGGGTTGGAGAGCAACATGTTACTCACGAGCTACTGGTTGGGGATCCACACAAAAATAAGTTGAGTTATGCGAGTACAAAAAAGTGCCGGACCATTGAAGCAGCTGGAGCTCAGATATATCAGATATATCAGCCACTTGTTGGATGTGCCGAGTCAGTTTTTGCAGAAGAGAAGCTAGTAAAAAAAATTTCCAGTTAACAATTAAGCCTTCAATACAATGAACTGTTCCTTGTCACAAAGTCTAACAAAAGCTGCAGCTTAGGGTTTGGTTATACAGAGCTCATTAGCTGACTTAAAGGGTAGTTCAGCTTTAAATTAACTTTCAGTATGTCGTAGAACCCCCTGTTATTGTTACTTTTTATTCCTCCTCTTTCTATTCAGGCCTCTCCTATTCATATTCCTGTCTCTTATTCAAATCTGTGCACGGTTGCTAGGGGCATTGGGACCCTACCAACCAGACGGCTGAAACTGCAAACTGGAGAGCTGCAAATAATAAAAAATGGAAAACCAATTGCAAATTGTCTCAGAATATCCCTCTCTACGTCATACTAACAGTTCATTTAAAGGGGAACAGACCCTTAAGCAGACCTGGAAGCCAGACTAATGCTTCATTATTACAGTGGAAACTCAATTTTACATCCCCTGTTTTTAAGGTTTCCCTCATTTTACATTGTTGTTTTGTGGTCCTGCCTAAATATTATACAGAATACATTTACGTTTTCCTGGAGTATAAACCATTTCCCCTTAAATTAGGGGTTCTACTGTATTATTATTATTATTATGAGTCAGGCCCAGAGGGAGGGATGAATACGGTTACTGAAATCCCTGGAAGCAGAACAAGGCTCTATTTGATGAGAGTTTAGTGATAGAGTAAATACCTGGCAGAACTGTAACTCACTCATTGCTAGATGTAGTAGTAACTATCTAATGAGGCTGACTCAGGAAAGGAAGACTAACGAGATTCATTAGGGAGAGATTAGTCAATGGTAGGAAACTGTAACTCACTCATTGCTAGATGTAGTAGTAACTATCTAATGAGGCTGACTCAGGAAAGGAAGACTAACGAGATTCATTAGGGAGAGATTAGTCAATGGTAGGAAACTGTAACTCACTTCCTGTTTGTAACAATGTTTCAGAGCGAGAGGGAGCAGGGGAAAGGGTTAATTCCTCAAGTCTATATGTTTGGTAGGAAAGAGCTGTAATAACCCAACACCATGGCTCCTGCTGATTATGTTAAAGGGGTAAAGGTCAAGCTTTCAAAAGGAGACACTCATTAGGGCAGTAGTAATAGCAGATGATGATTTAACCCTTAGGGATTCCCCCCTCCCCTCAAGCGCTGGGGGTCGTCTCACATCAGATGAGCGGGTCCTCCTGATCAGGAAGAAAAGCAGGAAATCCTCACCCACTTCCCACCGTAATAAAAGTTTCCAGTAAGTCTGACACCGTAGCCAGAATCATGCTCAGCCACACGGCCTCCTTAAAGGAGAACTATTGCAAAACAAATTTTTTTAAAATTGCCAGCGCATCTGCCTCTCAGTTTAAAACTGCCGTTTGCTGTCCATGTTTTTCTTTGGGTTATTGGAAGGATATTTGTTCATCATTGATGCAAAAACCCCCACCGTTAGGGCTGAACTGCCGGCGTCAAGTCTGAGCAACAAAATAAGTTAAATGGGAATGTCGCATGAAGTTGCAGCAATCATCTGCTGGATGCAAACGCTGCGCCCGCATACAACTGTCATGTCAAATGAACGCCGTGAGTTCATCCGTCATTTCTCTCTCTTACATTATTTCCGTCACTCCAACTTGACGTGTATATGTACATACCAGCGTGCTTTTGGAAACAAGAAGGGGGGTCCTGGGTTCATTCCAAAAGGGCTCATTGCTCAGAAATAATTTTACCCACAGCACCCAATCTGCTTTCATTTTCTATTGCCAACGGTAAGGCTTTTTAAATTTAAGGTGGGCTTCCCCATTAAAGGGGAACTATTGCAAAAACAGTTAGATCCAATTTATCTTATAGGGGGGCTTCGTTTCCTAGCAAATGTATTAGAGCTCACTGTATTAAACTCACCAGACATGATGTCTGTGAGTTTAATAGAGTGAGCTCTAATTCATCTTCTAGGCAAAAGGAGCCCCCCTATAAGATATATTGGATGTAACAATGAATATCTGACACACAACTGCTGCATGTAGAGAGACATGATGTCTGGTGAGTTTAATAGAGTGAGCTCTAATACATCTTCTAGGCAAAATGAGCCCCCCTATAAGATATAACTGTCAATGAATATCTCACATGCAACTCCTGCATGAAGATAGAATGAAGAGAAACAGATGCTGAGAGAGGGATAGTGAAGATAAACTTCATTATTTCACAAATAATACATAATCCATTGATTTCTAAAATGATTTCTGGGAAATTAGCCCTTTTGGAATGAACCCAGGGGCCCCTCGTTTCCCAAAACACGCTGGTATGTAAATATACACTAATATGGCTGTTGATGGGAAATTAGATTGCAAGCTTTGGTGCGGCAGAAAACCTTAGCACATTTATATCTGGTACAGCCTTGGAAGTTTTGGGCATTTCTCATTTAAGCTTTGGGGGAAATAATTCCCAGATACCATCATTGGTTGATGAACGAATATTCTTCCAATAACCCAAAGAACTACGTGGACAGTGAATGGCAGTTTTAAGTCAAGAGACAGATGCAGTGGCAGTTAGTGAAGAGGAAACAGATAAATCATCTCCCTTTGTCGCACGCAGAACTGTCTATTCTTTGTCTTTGGGGAAGCCATTGTCCGTCTCCAGTGAGCAGCTGCTGGGATTGGAGCTCAGATTTAAATCCCAAAACGCACGGCACAAGATTTCATTACAATGTAGCACTGGTGTCTGTAGCCAAGACAACGGAAGCATTAACGCTCATGTGCGATCCGACCCTTTCACTCGGGACTTGGGGCTGATCCACAGAAAAACTGCCGCCCAAACACAATAGGATATCGGAGGGGGCACAAAGGAGAACATGTGCTCGGCCTCCAGAGAGACAGAAAGGGGCAAAGAAACAGATAAAGGTTTCTTCCTTGGACTCGTACCAACTGATTGTATAGAGTTCAATAGATTAAACCCACTTCCACAAGGAAGCACTTCATGCAAATGTGCAACAAGCCGTGTGACCTGCCTCAAAGACTTCAAGGTGTTTCAGTTTATTGAGCTCGTCCACAGGGAAATTAATAGTGGGTATTTGCAGCTGGAATCAAACACATTTTATGGTTTTCTACATTGCAAGTAGTCTGTTACGCCCAAGAAACCAATGGCTTTGTGATTGGTCACTAACCGAGAGTCCTGACTTGTTCAGCAGCGGAAGCTTTGTGGAATGGCCAAACCTAGCGTGTAGGTCTGACTTTCCTACTGTTAAAGGAAGGGGTTGTTGACCTTTAAGTAAAGGTGGCCATACACGAAGAGATCCGCTCGTTTGGCGATGTTGCCAAACGAGCGGATCTCTCCCCGATGTGCCCACCTTGAGGTGGGCGATATCGGGCTGATCCAATCGTGGGCCCTAGGGCCCAACGTTCGGATCAGTACGGGCGGTCGGATCGCGGGACCGCATCAACGAACAGATGCGGCCGCGATCCGACGGGATTTTTAATCCTGCACGATCGACATCTGGCCGACTTTCGGGCAGATATCGATCGGGAAAGCCCGTTGGAGGGCCCCCCACACGGGCAGATAAACTGCCGACACAGTCTGTCACAGCTTTTATCTGCCCATGTATGGCCACCTTTACTTGACGTAGAGGGTGATATTCGAAGACCATTTGCAATTGGTTGTCATTTTTTATTTGTGTTTTTTAACTTTAGATTTTTACTCAGCAGCTTTCCAGTTTGTAATGTCTGCCATCTAGTTGATAGGGTCCTAATTCCCCTAGCAACCATGCATTGATTTGAATAAGAGGCTGGATTATGAATAGGAGAGGCCTAAGTAGAAAGATGAGGAATAAAAAGTAGCAATAACAATATATTTGTAGCCTTACAGAGCAGTTGGTTGTTAGATGGTGTCAGAAGAAGGCACCAATTAATTTTAAAAAATGAAGACCAATTGAGATTTTGCTTAGAATTAGCCTTTCTATACAAAAAGTTCATCAAAAGTTGAAACACCCCTTTAACAGAGGGCACGGAGGAGGCAGGGGTCTATAAACAGAGGGCACGGAGGAGGAGGCAGGGGTCTATAAAAAGAGGGCACGGAGGAGGAGGCAGGGGTCTATAAAAAGAGGGCACGGAGGAGGCAGGGGTCTATAAACAGAGGGCACAGAGGAGGAGGCAGGGGTCTATAAACAGAGGGCACGGGCTAGTCCACGTTTGGGCTGGGAGGGGGCGGGTGTGGGTTGAGGAAAACGTGACCTGCACATTAGAGTCCTGCATCGGTCCTATTGGAAGTACCCCTTCCTGACCCAAACCCGCTGACCCCACCACACAACACATCACCCTACCCAGGGCCAGTATCCAACCTGGACCCTATAAGTCAGGAGTGCCCATACTCAACTCATGTGAGATCAGGAGAATTCAACCCTGCTGGCGCTAAAACCCCTCCCTCCTCGGGCTATTGCCCCTAACGTGTAAATTACCCCAAAGTGCAAGTCCCCTTCCGGAAGGTTTATGGATGCAATCTTCTGCCGCACCGTCTACTTCCTTGTCCCGACGGCGTTTGCAGCACATGCGCAGTAGGACGCATTTTCCGCTTGGTACTACTGCACATGCGCCTGAAATTCACAGAGTTAAATCGGTAGTAGCAACCGGCAAATGCGTCCTACTGTGCATGCGCCGCAAACGCCATCGGGACAAGGAAGAAGGCGTGCGGCAGAAGATGGCGCCCATAAACCTTCCAGAAGGGGACCTGCACTTTGGGGTAATTTACACATTAGGGGCACGGGGGGTGGGAGGGAGGCGGGCCTATGGGAGGGAGGGGTTTTAGCGCAGAAGAGTTGAGTTCTCCTTTAATGATGATGTCCTATTAGGATCTATATCCATAAAATCATTATTAGCATTCTGTTCCATGGAAACTATTAATTATTATATTATACTGATTTATGAGAGAATTTATATTGTTCTATTCAACAACTACTTCATACGTAACCTTTACATAATTATCTGAATGAAACAGGAGGGTGATATAGACAAGCTCTTGAGATCTACTGATCACCAGCTACTGGTAGAGCCCTGGACACCCCTGCTGTAAGTCTAACTGATCACCCGACCCAGGATCAGTGACATCATCTCAGACCGGCAGTGACATCACTTAAAGGTAAAAACGAAATTTCCTGGCAGCATCAGGGAGGGACCAGTGAAACATATTTGCCGCATACCCAGGAGAGTTACCCAGGGAATCAGGGATTTTCTACCCATAATCCTTTGCTGGATCCTATTCAATGACGGACATGATATTGCTGAAAGAGCTGACTCAGACACTGCTCAGATGATTATACTCAAGTGCTTCTCCTCAGTATTCTCCAATGAACACTCCACATACTTCCATTAAGGCTACGCATAGTTTTCTGTTTAGAAACCACAGACTCAAGGGAGACACATCAGTCTGTTTATTTACAAAGACTCAATAGATAAAAGCACCTAAATTGCTGGGGGGGGGAAGGAACCGATCACTTAACATGAATTTACTCACTGCCTATACAATCATTGATTAAAGGAAAACTATACCCCCCAAACAATGTAGGTCTCTATAAACAGATATTGCATAAAACAACTCATATGTAAAACCCTGCTTCATGTAAATAAACCATTTTCAGAAGAATATACTTTTTTAGTAGCATGTGCCATTGGTTAATGTTTTTAAAAATGTCACTTTTCTATTTATCAAGGGCCGCCCCCTGGGATCCTACGATTCACAGTGCACACAAACATACCAAACAGACCATACATGTAAGGTCACATTGGCCAATTTACAGACAGATTTTGGTCTTTTGCTTCCACATTTCTTCCCGCTACAGTTAGAGCTGCAGTATTTCTGGTCAGGTGATCTCTTCCTGTTACCGTTAGAGCTGCAGTATTTCTGGTCAGGTGATCTCTTCCTGTTACCGTTAGAGCTGCAGTATTTCTGGTCAGGTGATCTCTTCCTGTTACAGTTAGAGCTGCAGTATTTCTGGTCAGGTGATCTCTTCCTGTTACAGTTAGAGCTGCAGTATTTCTGGTCAGGTGATCTCTTCCTGTTACAGTTAGAGCTGCAGTATTTCTGGTCAGGTGATCTCTTCCTGTTACAGTTAGAGCTGCAGTATTTCTGGTCAGGTGATATCTTCCTGTTACAGTTAGGGCTGCCACCTTTTTTTGAAAAAATACCAGCCTTCCAATATATTTATCTTTTTTTTTCCTATTAATAACATTGGGATCAACCTTTAAAAATACCGGCCAGGCCGGTAAAATACCAGTCAAGTTACAGTTAGAGCTGCAGTATTTCTGGTCAGGTGATCTCTTCCTGTTACAGGAAGGGGGGTGTATGGGGGGGTAGGGTTTTTTAATGAAGGGTTTAGTTCTCCTTTAAAGTGGAACTAAAGTCCAAAGTAGAATAAGGCTAGAAATGGTGTATTTTGTATACTAAACATAAAGATGAACTTACTGCACCACAAGCCTAATCAAACAAATGATTTATGCTTTCAAAGTTGGCCACAGGGGGCTGTCATCTTGTAACTTTGTTATACATCTTTGCAAGACCAAGACTGTGCACATGCTCAGTGTGATCTGGGCTAAGGTTAGGGATCCTCATAAATGATCAAAACGGCACAAGTCAAATAATATCTGCTATAGAAGCTGATACAGCAAGACTGATTAGTAATCAGAATATACAGACTGCAGATACAAATCTCTACACAGTCGCAAGCTGCTCTACAGGGAAACAAACTCATTTTTAATTCATATTTTTTTAATTAATTTTTTTTTATAAAAATAGAATTTCCTAATCTCGGGTGAATAGGACTGACCCGAAAACTCAAACTGAATTCAATTCGTTTTTTCTCTGAAAAAACTTGAAAGCCAGGAAGGCTGCAAACATCAATGAATTAATCCCTTTACCATTGACTTGTATAGCAATTACACGGGTTTCAGGAGGTGAATAGTAGAATTTGAGTTCTTAAAGGGCCAGAGTATGATAAATCTCAAAAATCTAATTAAATTGTTTTTAAAAAATCAAATCAAATTTGGATAACTCCCTACTTGAATTTGACTGTTTTGGCCATAAATAAACTTGAAAATTCGAATTAGACCCTTGATACATTTATCAAGGGTCAAATTTCAAAGTCATTTTTTTATTTATTTATTTTTTAAAACTCCCATGAACTTGCAATTCGACCAATTGAAATTTATTATAAAAATAGAATTTTCTAAATATCCTCGACCCAGAAAACTAGAATCAAATTTGAATTGAGTTTTAAAAACAGGAAGGCTGCAAACAACTTCAAATTGATCCCAGGACTTCGCCCACTCGAATGAAATTAGGATAACTCCCTAGTCGAATTTGACCCTTGATAAGTCTGCCCCTTATGTGTCTGAGATTAGAGATACCAAAACTGCTGGAAATAATATTATATTATGACCTGGGCTACTCGGCATCCTCTGGCAGCAGAACGCTATCCATGCTAGTGAGAGTTGTAGAACAATGTCATGGAAAAACATGTTTTTTTCAAAACACATCAGTTAATAGTGCTGCTCCAGTAGACTTCTGCGCTGAAATCCATTTCTCAAAAGAGCAAATAGATTTTTTTTTATTTTCAGTTTTGAAATCTGACATGGGGTTAGACATATTGTCAATTTCCCAGCTGCCCCTGTTCATGTGACATGTGCCAGCACTTTAGGAGGGAACTGCTTTCTGGCAGGCTGTTGTTTCTCCTACTCAATGTAACTGAATGTGTCTCAGTGGGACCTGGATTTTACTATTGAGTGTTGTTCTTAGATCTACCAGGCAGCGGTTATCTTGTGTTAGGGAGCTGTTATCTGGTTACCTTCCCATTGTTCTGTTGTTAGGCTGCTGGGGGAGGGGGGGGGGTGATATCACTCCAACTTGCAGTACAGCAGTAAAGAGTGACTGAAGTTCATCACAGCACAAGTCACATGAATGGGGCAGCTGGGAAATTGACAATATGTCTAGCCCCATGTCAGATTTCAAAATGAAATATAAAAAAATCTGTTTGCTCTTTTGAGAAATGGATTTCAGTGCAGAATTCTGCTGGATCAGCACTATTAACTGATGCATTTTGAAAGAAAAAAAAATTCCATGACAGTATCCCTTTAAAGATTACAGGCTTCCGATCAGAAAAAGAATCCTTCCCCCTGGAAATCGGTGGCACCTGTCCTTCAAACACAACATTAATGGACAACAAGTCTCCGATTAAGTGATCAAGCAGGTATACAAATGAATATGAATCGTTCCAATTACACAACAACAAGTGGGTTAGTCAAATACACACAATGTGAATAGTGAAGAGGGAAATAAAATGCTACAATGAAACAGTGTCGCTGATACAAGGTGTCACTTGTGAAGGGTTGTGAATGAATCGCCGGCAGAGACGCTCTTTATCCTCCTCATTGAGTGCCGCCAACACTTATGCAAATCCTCCGATCTCAATATGAATAGCAGGAAAATTCAGCAGCCACACCAAATGGCTTTACAAAGGAATGTTTTTTTTTTTACAAGCCCAGAAGGATCATTTCCTAGTCTCCCCCACTCTACTTGACTTATAGAAAAGCAAAGATGTAAAATGTGGCACATGAAATATTCAGCAGCAGCAGGGGGGGGGCAAAAGCCTAATCACTGGCAGAGAATACAGAAATGTATACAATTTTGAGATTTTTTTTACTCTAATAAATTCTAAAAAAAACTCACAATTCGACTGGGAACTTATTTATGAAAATATTCAATCATCTAAAATTCGATCGAATGGGAACGACCCAAAAATTTGATTCGTAATCGTTTCGAATACAAATGAAATCCAAATCAAATTTTCCTCTGGGGAAAAAAAAAAACTAAAAATTCCAGGAAGTCTATTAACATCTTCAAATGGGTCAAAGGACCTTTGACATTGACTTGGAAACCAGATCAAGATATTCACCACCTAAAACCCAACGAATTAATTTACATGATCAAGGTGTGATAGATCTCACATTCAAATTTACATTCCAATTGAGGGATTAAAATTTGAAAGTGTGAATTTTTAAAAAACAAATTGACATTTTTGAAATTGTGGCCTACCAACAATATTAGAAACATATTTTGCACATCTTAGGCTTTTTATGAAAAAGTTTGATCATCTAAAATTCGATCGAATGGGAACGACCCAAAAATTTGATTCGTAATCGTTTCGAATACAAATGAAATCCAAATCAAGTTTTCTTCTGGGGGAAAAAAAAACTAAAAATTCCAGGAAGTCTATTAACATCTTCAAATGGGTCAAAGGACCTTTGACATTGACTTGGAAACCATTCTAGATCAAGATATTCACCACCTAAAGCCCAACGAATTAATTTACATGATCAAGGTGTGATAGATCTCACATTCAAATTTACATTCCAATTGAGGAATTAAAATTTGGAAGTGCGAATTTTTGAAAAAAAAAATTACATTTTTGAAATTGTGGCCTACTAACGATATTAGAAACATTTTTATTTTGCACAGCTTAGGCTTTTTATGAAAATGTTTGATCATCTAAAATTCGACCGAATGGGAACGACCCCAAATTTTGATTTGGATACGAACGAAATTCTAATCAAATTTTCCTCCGGAAAACAACCAGGAATCTCAGGAAGCCTAGTAACATCTTCGTATGTGTCAACGGACCTCTGCCATTGACCTATAAATGAATTAGGTGGGTTTTTGGTGGTGAATATTTGATTTAGAACGGTCTCCATGATCAAGGTGCGATAAATCTCACATTCAAATTTACATTCCAATTGGAGGATTAAAATTTGAATGTGTAAATTTTTAGAAATTTTTTTTTTTTTTTTTTTTTACATTTTTGAATTTTTTGGCTAATGAACTATATAAGAAACATTTTTATTTTGGACAGCTTATCTATTTAGGCTTTTTATGAAAAAAAAATTGATCATCTAAAATTCGATCGAATGGGAACGACCCAAAGTTTTGATTTGCAATTGATTGGGATACGAACGAAATTCGAAACCTCGAAAAAAAACCTTGAATGTCAGGAAACCTAGTAACATCTTCGTTCGGGTCAACAGACCTCTGACATTGACCTGTAAATTAATTTGGTGGGTTTTAGGTGGTGAATATTTAGAACGGATTCCATGATTTAGGTATGATAAATAGGGATGAGCAATTTTTTTCGGTCAAACTCACCCATCCCTAGTGATTAATCTCACATTCAAATGTACATTTTAATTGGGGGATTAAAATTTGAATGTGTGAATTTTTTGAAAATGTTTTTATTTTTGGCTAACTAGATTATAAAAAATTTTATTTTGCACAGCCCATCTATTTAGGCTTTTTATGAAAAATTCGACCATCTAAAATTCAATCGAATGGGAACGACTTATAAATTGAATTCGTAATCGATTTGAATACAAACTAAATTCAAATCAAATTTTCCTCCGGAAATATTTGATTTAGGACAGTTTCCATGGGATAAATTTCACATTCAAATTTACATTCCAGTTGGGGGATTAGAATTTGTACGATTTGAAGGATTGTTCTTTGATTAAATTAAACATAACATAGTACTTCGAATTTCGAAGTCGAAGGATTTTACTATTCGACCAACTGAATGGTCGCAGTAGCCTATTCGATGGTCGAGGTTTTTCAAAAATTTACTTCGAATATCGGATTTTTTTGCATTCGAATATTCACTTCGACCCTTAGTAAATCTGTCCCTAAGTATGATACAGAATTGCTAATTCTAAGCAACTTTTCAGTTAGTCTTCATTAATTATCTTTTAATTAATTGTTTGCCTTTTTCGTCTGACTCTTTTCAGCTTGGTTATTGCTACTTTTTATTACTACTTTTTCTATTCAGGCCTCTCCTATTCATATTCCAGTCTCTTATTCAAATCAATGCACGGTTGCTAGGGGGATTTGTAGTCTAGCAACCAAATGTCTGAAACTACAAACTGGAGAGCTGCTGAATAAAAAGCTAAATAACTCAAAAACAACAAATGAAACTCTCTCTACATCATACGAACAGTTAATTCAAAGATGAGCAACCCCTTTAAATCTGCCCTTAAAGGGGAATTCAGTCCCTTGAGCGCTAACCTCCTCCATTTTTATTATTTATTTACCCAGTTTTTATTTTTACACTGAAATGAAACCATTTGAAGATTTTTTTTTTTTTATGTCTTCACAAGTTTCAGGTGTTTAACACTGGTTTTAACTCAAACAATTGACAAATTTGAAGTATTCCAGTTGTTAAGCGAATAAACATGAAAAATTCTAGATATTCATAAAAAAAAAAATTTTTTAGATCGGATTTTTTTTTTTTTTAGTTTAATTATTTGTAAATTGCCAAAATTCATGAAAGGGAGTTGGGTGAAGTTTGTTTCTGGTAAAATAGGAGAAAAAAACTGTATTTAAGTAAATATCCCCCATAATCTGCTGATTTGGGTATTTATCTGTATTGGGACCTCAGATGTTGATCCCATGGGATCAGGGAACTCACTGTCCTTGCACTGACCACTCCTATACCCTCTGTTGTAATCACATTATTTCAATCAGATTAAAGGGGTTGTTCACCTTCCAAACACTTTTTTTTTTCAGTTGTTTTCAAATTGTTCCCCAGAAATAAAGACTTTTTTCCAATTACCTTTCATTGATTATTTTTTACTGTTTTCCCAAAATCTAAGTGTAAAGTTGAATGTTGGTGTCTGTGGTGTTAGAGTCTGGGGCAGCTCAGTAATTCAGGTGCAGACTCTAAACTGATGCAATTTTGCAACATTTAGTTGATACATTTCTCAGCAGCATCTCTGGAGTATTAGCAACTATTGTATCAAATCTAACAGCTGCCTGTAATGAAACCCAGAGATTCTGCTCAGCAGGGACAAAGATAAGAAATGGATCAATAAATGTATCAGTTTAAAACAGTTTGGGGGGGTCGGCGACCCCCTTACTAGAGCAGCTTTTCACTTCAATATTAGAAAAAGGGTCACAAATAATTGGAAAAAGTTATTTCTGTGGATCTATCTGAAGATGAATAACCATTTTATTGGAGAACCAAGCCTGAAATGAAAAAAAAAAAAAACCCTGGGTACACCCCCCCCGGCCAGACTACCTGCCCCCGTAATGTTTTTACTTACCCCTCCTCGGGGCACAGGAGTTCACAGCAGCTTCTTTCTTTAGTCGCCTTCATAAGTTTCGGTGCACGCGCAGTTGGACTAAATTTCGAAAACCGAAGCACTGTGCATGCGCTGAAAGTCATTCACATTTCTGATAAATTTTTGGAAGTTTTTGTTGAATTTCGCTGCATTGACAGTTGTTCTGGACTGGAAATTACCTCCAACTGCCCATGCGCCAAAAACTCCGGTCTTTGTGTAAAAAAGACTGGGGAAATAAGATTTCTGCCATGAACTCCCGGGTCTGAATCTCCAGGACGGGTAAATAAAAAATATGGGGCAATTGCCCAGGGGGCGGGGGAGGCAGTTAACATTAAGGGGGAAAATTTACTATTATTCCCGGAAATTAGCTTGACCAAATTCGCAACTTGATAAGCTTTCGACCATCGGATGCTTATAGAATTGTTTTAGGCTATCATTTCGCTCGATATCTGATTTCTCGATGAATTCATACGATCGGACACCGATCGTTTGATTTCACGAAAAAATCGTGAAATTTCACTCGAACGTTCCGATCGTACGAATGGTATTCGAGCAGGACTTAGTCTCGGAAGCCTATGGGGAGCTTCTATTGCAATTCGGTAGGTTCAATCTGGCAAAGTAGGCAGTCGAATAATTTAAAAATTTTTATTCCTTCCATCATCGGATTATTGAATATACGATCTATTCGATGATCGAAGAGGCCAAATTTCACTTTACGATTTCGAGAAAAATTCGTACGATCCTTATTCGATCAAATGCGATCATTTCGCTTGAATTCCGTAAGTCGGCCCCTAAGTAGGTTATAGAATGGGCAGTTCTAAGCAACTTTCCAATTTGTCTTTCATTGTTTATTTTTATGTTTCCTATTCGTACTCCAGTCTCTTATTTATACAAATGTGTGGTTGTTAGGAGAATCGGGACCCTAGCAACCAGACAGCTAAAATTCAAACCTGGATAAAAAGCTAAATAAGTAAAAAGCCACAAATAATAAAAAACAATTACAAGTGGTCTCAGAATATCCCTCTCTACATCATACTAACAGTTCATTTAAAGGGGAACAATGCCCAATATCGTGCATGTTAGAAGGGCATATCGGGGGAAAGATCTGCTTGTTTGGGGAGCCTGCCTGTGTATGAGAATATTAGAATCAGTTATGCAGATAGTGGGAATGTTATAAAGGAAGTCTGAAAAGAAAGAGGGAAAATGCAGACAAGTGAATAACAAGAGGAAAGACAATATCCGGGCAGGAGGCACAAGCATTGCCGTCTCAGCTGTCTCCACATGTTCCTTCCCCGGCAACATGGAATCTATACTCCCAAGGACATATTCTCTTCTCATTTTATTGACCTTCAGTTCAAGAGGAAAAGCAAAAAGCAGGAGCCGCCACACAGAGCAGATGGTCCCTGCAACTTGTCGGCCCCCCAGCCAAACACTGGCAGACCACCTGCCCAAAACAACAGCCACCAGCAAGACAAATGAACAAAAGAAAAGACACTGCTAGTGCGTCTCTTACACTGTACGACTTTATTCAGATCCATCAGATTTCAGGACTCCCCTATAACATTCCATGGTACAAGCCCAGCCTGAGCTTAAAGGGGTTGTTCACCTTTGAGATAACTTTTAGTATGATGTAGAGAGTGATATTCTGAGACAATTTGTAATTCGTTTTCATTTTTTATTGTTTATGGTTTTTGAGTTATTTAGCTTTTTATTTAGCAGCTTTCCAGTTTGCAGTGTCAGCAATCTGGTTGCTAGGGTCCAATTTACCCTAGCAACCATGCATTGATTTGAATGAGAATATGGAATATCAATAGGATCGGGTGAGGAAATAAAGACGAATAATAAAAAGTAGCAATAACAATAAATGTGCGGCTTTAGAGAGGATTTGTTTTTTGCGGGTGTCAGTGACCCCCTTTTCGAAAGCTAGAAAGAGTCAGGAGAAGAAGACAAAATCATTCATAAACTATAAAAAATAAATAATGAAGACCAATTGAAAGGTTGCTTAGAATTGGTCATTCTATAACATACTAAAAGTGAAGCTGAAGGTGAACCACCCCTTTAGGGCAGTGATTTTCAACCTTGTGCCTCCAGCTGTTAAGAAACTACAAGTCCCACAATGCATTTGCCTGACTGTGGCTGTCAGACTCCTTCATTGCATTGTGGGACTTGTAGTTCCTTAACAGCTGGAGGCACAAGGTTGAAAATCACTGCTTTAGGGACACATTCACCTTATACACAGATGAGTCCTAATACAAGTGTATCTCATTCTCATTACATGGCAGCTCAGAAATCACTGCAGTCTGGGGCAGAATGTATCCGCTTCTATGGCAGACAAAGCTGGACATAGACGTAAAGATTTTTAAAGGATCCAATGGTTATTGTCCATCAACTGAAACCATGTCAGGCGATATTTCCAGCAAAACTGAAGGGTCGCAGGCTGCGTGTCCTGCAAACATAGATTGAATGGGGGCCGATAAAGATTTTCTAACCTGGCCGATCAATTTTCAGTCGGACGAAAAATCGTAATATGTACGATCATTTATATCCCAGTAACCGCACGATAATTTGACAGATTGGTCGGACTTCGCTAAGATCAGTCTTTCGGCAGGGAAAGATCTTTGCGGAGCTTTACTTTCTGCTGGATGATCTCAAACAACCCCCTAATCTAACGGTCTAATCTGCCCGGAGTCTACTGAGCATGTGCAGTGCCGCCGACACACAAAAGATGCCTAACTAGATCCTTTGGGCAAATTTGAAGGCCCGGGTAGAACTGGGCTGAACCCCTATAACCTATAAACATGGAATGCACCGAATCCGGGATTCAGTTCAGGATTCCACCAGGATTCGGCTTTTTTCAACAGGATTCGGATTCGGCCGAATCCTTGTGCCGAGCTGAAAGAAATCTGAATTTGCATATGCAGATTAGAGACAGGAAGGGAAATCGCAAGACTTTCCATCACAAAACAAGGAAGTAAAATATCTGTAGAAATAAGTTAAATCTTCTGGAATTGCTGTTTTTTCCTTAAAGGGAAACTGTCATGGAAAAACATGATTTTTTTTTCAAAACACATCAGTTAATAGTGCTGCTCCATTAGACTTCTGCACTGAAAT